>CM026202.1:8039365-8074365 GCA_014839995.1 Xenentodon cancila | reverse complement strand
TATAAAAAAGAATTAAACAAATTAAATCAAGACATAAATGTTGTAGTGTATTATGGTGGATTACTGAAATGTAGCAGTAAATAAAAGGTTTTTAACCTTGACTTAAAGCAGCTGAGAGTTTCTGCAGCCCTGATGTATTCTATAATTTATTATGTTTTGACAGAAAAGAAAAAAACAGGAGTAAAAGAGGGGGTGCGATTATCTGCACATGCATGTCTATTCATGGACAACTCCTGCAATGCAATTGTAGAGTTACAAAATAATGAGGGTGTTTTTTTTGTTTGTTTTTTAATAGTTCCCTGGCTCCCCTCCATCACTTTTACAGGCTGTATTATTAAAAACATGAGCAACAGTAAAGGGAAAGTGACCAGTACTGATTCACCGGATGCCGTTACTTTAACGGACTGATGACTCCTTTAATGTTACAGGTCTAAAGTCTCCAAACTTTAACAACAGCTTTCATAACTTTGATAGGTAATTGGTGCTGCATGAAGCAGCAACTGGATTTGAGCTTTGTTAGGGTAACAGCTTCGTGTCCACCTGTCATTCACATTCAGCTATCTTGTCTTACTTGCAGATCTTTTCTTTGCTCTCCTCTCCTTCCTTTCCCTCCTCTCGAGAACAATCATCACTTGTTTTCTTTAACTACTCAGTTCCTTATTTTTCTTCTCTTCTCTTTGGGCTTGTCTCATCTTTATGTCTCCTGTGTTTTTCCTCTTTATTTTTTGTCTCACACCATCATCATTTTCTACTTTGCCCAGCCTCACACTTCTTTTTCATTTTATTTTCAGATTTCCTCTTTTGCATCTTGATTTCTGTGATCCCTGCTCAGCATTTTTGTTTGTTCATGTCCTTTGTCTTCATCATTACTTCCGTCTCTCTCCTCTTCATGTTTTCTCCCTTCACTGTTCCCTGTCCTGAGTTCTTTTCTTTTCCTCTCTCCTCTCCCTTTTCCCTCTTTCCTCTCCTCACGTCCAACCCCAGGCTCTGAGGAGCGTCATCGTGGAGCATATCCGGGCTCAGGGCTCCAGACACAACACACTGGAAGCACTCTGCTGGGACCGAGTGCAGAGTCAGAAATTAACAATGAGCAACATTAACAACAATGACAACAGCAGAAGTCATTAGGAACTTTATGAGCTGAGCTGCGAGCTGACGTTTTGAAGCATTCAAAAGTTTTAGAGCACACATGGGCAAAATCCGGTTCTAGGGCCAGATTCGGTCCCTGGAAAATCTCAGTCCGACTGTCATGGGTTATGACAGGTATGACAGGTTATTCTATGTTAGTCTTGATTTTGTTGCTTTCTTTGTGAAGCTTCGATTCTTTGTTCAATTCGTGATTTGACGTGTTTCTCGTTTTATTTTGAAGGCGTCTTTATGTAGGATATCTAGTTTTCCTTCTTCAGCTAATGTATGTTTGATGTCTTAAGACTGTTGTTGTATTCAAGGAGAACATCAGGATGTTTTTCGACCTGCTATGGTAACCATGGTAACCGAAGTTGACATTAATGTGAGAACAATTTAGAATAAGTTCCAGAATATTTCACAAAGCAGTCAAATGTCTAAATAAAGGCAACATGACTTAAATTCATGGCTGGCCAGCAGCTCTCGGTTGGGGTCGGAGGTAGCTGCTTATGGACCCTTCCAGGCCAAAGTGAATTCTGTAAATCATGCTCACTGTTCTCTGAAATACAATAAAGAACTCCAGTGGAGACGGTCTGGGCCCCTGCACTCAGCCCGCTCTTCTTTTAGCAGGGTAGAGGTCGCTGTAACCGTCCCTAAAGTCCAGGACCGTGTTAAACTGCCAGACGAGGCCCAGACAAAACACTCATGGTGATTCTTCAGAGAAATGCATAAAACTGGTGGGACAGAAATAAAGTGATGACAAACTGTTGTTTCATGTTTAATATCTGCAAACAATGAACATGTTTTCACAGCATGAAGCATCTTTACAGACTTCCCAAGAGTGAAGGCAAAGCCAGGATTTGAAAAGGAAAGACCTGAGGAAAATCATGAATAAGACACAGCTGAAGGCATTCGTCCCAGAATGTGGCACTAGCACAGA
This sequence comes from Xenentodon cancila, assembly GCA_014839995.1. NCBI lineage: Eukaryota > Metazoa > Chordata > Actinopteri > Beloniformes > Belonidae > Xenentodon > Xenentodon cancila. Next base: position 8,072,300 of record CM026202.1, on the reverse strand, counting down.
TAGAGCAAACTCATACTCGCCACTGAGCAGGTCAGATCGTCCTGATGCAGATTAAACACTCGGGAAGGCCTCATAAAACGATAGGACGAGTTTAACTGGATCAATATGTCCTTATGGAAATCCTGCACAACTTTCAGTCTTGGACTTCAGTGGGAGGCTGCATTTGTGTGTCCAGCATGTTTTTTGAGTGCTCAGTAGCGGGTGTAGGAGACATCACAGTCTTTATATTCGCTTCTCTCACCTTCTTTCCTTCAATCTCACAGGCTTCGTTCTAATTATTTGATAAAATTAATGTACTTAGGTTTAATGACTTTTACACTTAGCTGTACACAGTAGAGAAAAAAGAGTCTAAAACAGAACTGTGCAAAGTGAAATGTCCCATTTATCTAAGCAGTGGTGTAAAAAGGTCTAACGCATGTGATTGCATGCAGGAGTGAAGAGCCGCTGTTCTTCCTTTCAACTCGATCTATCTCCTCCGCTGCCAACGAATCAGCACCAGGTTTCGTCCCTTAACGCTGTACTTCTGTCTGAGTCGTCTCCAGCTTCACAAGTGAGAGAACTGTTCAGCAATATTGACAGACCCAATCTGCTTGAGTTCACAATATTGAAAATATCATCTTTGGATACAAATCTAAGGTTCAGGATGAACACTGGCCACGAGCAGGTCACCAGCTAAGCGATGTTAGAGAATGGAAGTGCTGTGTTGCTTTGCATGTGAGAATTCAGAGAGGGTTTTTATTTATGAGAATTTACTATAACATGTGCAGCTTTACATATTAAAAGCACTGCAATCCCAGCACCGGGCTTCGGAGTCCAGGGTTTGTCCCTGCAGACATGTCTTGATTTAAAACATGACGCCAATTGCACTTTCACTTACTTTGCAGAAGTTTGGAGTTTAACCACATGTTAATCCCCTGTGTGACGTAAAGAAGTCCTGTGCAGATTTGTTTACAGATGTAGTTTAACCTGCAACTGGGGGTTAGATTGACATCATTGGTTGTGTCCTCCAGGGTCAAAGCTACTTCTAGGCGTCTTTCTTCCGGTGTGTTCGCTTAAAGCTGATACAGGTAAGTTTTAACAAGAGCCTCAGCCATTCCTTTTACTCCTCTTACACACTAATTTTAACAATATTTAGCCTCATCATGCAGAGTGAAGCCTTTAAATTGAAGACCAGCAGTGAACGTCAACATTTATGTGCTTCCATAAAATCTTGAAATTCTCAGTGCTGCCGAGTCTGCACTTAGAGAACCTGCTCAACTGGTCCATCAAAAGCATCATATTGCACTCCAGCGTGGCAGTGGTGTCCTTGTATTTAAGTAAACAAGGGAAAAAAGCATGGCTGCTGTAATGTGCAGCTCCGGGCATCTTTAGCAGTAATTCTCTGACACTGTCCAGACTCATTTATATGGACATTAGTTAATAAAACTGCATCTGCTTCTATCCACCTGCTCTCGCGCAACTACAGACTTTAATTATGCCAGTTGGTAGATTGTCTGGTGTCTGACTCAATCATTTAATTTCACATTCTGCTCAAGCGCTTTGAGTGCAGCTTTTCAGCCTCTGGTGAAAACAATTTTATACCAATAATTAATTATTTGGTTTTGTTTCTGCTTATAAACCATAATAATGTTTCCTGCACAATCAAGACTTTGGTCTTGAGTAAAAGGTTGAGAAAATACTGTCTCATAAGCTGCTTTTAAAGATTACAACAGGTGCAAGTATCTGAATAAGGTCAGGCTGTTGTACATAATGTGTGTTATTTTTTATCAAATTTAAATCCTTTGAATAATTTAAGTTGGACTGTGATTTATGAAAACTCTGGGCAGCATCTGGAGATGCTCTCATTGTTTCTGTTGTTTTCCTCCTTCAGTTTGCAGCATGTGAGCTGCGGCGGAAAATGGCAAGGGCCAGATGTAAGATTCATGAAATGATGTTTGGTGTGCGTGCAATGCAGGAAAAGTCCGCCTTAACTGCTTTTTGTGCCCTCTTAAATGTTTTTGCACTGCAGTGGGAACAAAGCAGAACAATGTCACGGTGAAGTGCACAAAGGCAGACTTTCAGCAAGTCTCATTAGAGGAACTGAACATCTCAGTTTCTGTTTGCTCAGGAAAAATGTCTTGATGTCAGTTTTCAGAGTTAATTATAAACATGTGTCAAGTATCAGGCTGGGGATTGGAGTGTACAGTATAGTAAGAGGAATCAAACCAAGTCACGCGACACCTACAGAATCAAGCCTCTGCTGTTGTTTTGGAATAACTTCAAACATTTCTTTTGTTTTCATTAAAAAAGAAAGTGCTAAGAAATGTGTTTCTCAAGCCAGAATCTCATGAGTTGGCAGGAAAGTGGCTACTGGCAACACTGAGAAATGCTGATCAAAACAGAAGCTCCTCTTTTGTGGCGCTTGCAGGATAAAGGGAAGGGCTTCAAAAAGTAGAAACAGCACATTCTCAAGCTTTCATTTATATAGTCATGACTTGGACGTTTAACCAGGCAGTGGTTAATAATGTAAAGTTCAGTGAGACCAAGTTAGTTTCATTGTCATAATGGTAACAAATACATGTAGTTTGGTGTTTGGCTCATCAGTTCATCACTGCCCACACATTTTATCTACAGAGATACTGGGTAGTGCTGAGAAACAATTGAACGCCCACGTCCTGATCCCTGGACATTAGTTCCCCTCTTCAAGAACAAAAGTAAAAGGGATCCAGTTGCTTTGAGAGTCACCAGTCGCCAGCGTATTTTTGTTGAAATCATCACCTAACTAACCTTTAGGCCGCTGGAGAATAAACACGGCAGGTGACACCTGCACAAACCATATTAATGCACTTCTCCACTTCACATCTCATTGATGTGATGCATGTGAGGTAAAGGTAAAGTTAAAAGTGCAAAAAAAAAATCACAGGTTTCATAACTTAATTCACCCTGCTCCCATTGTCATCAAGCACCATCAAAGTGGCGCGAGTGAGTGTATTTGAGCAGAAACCCCCCAGAGACCACCAGATGTTTCCAAAGCAATGCACACATGCCAAATAAGCTCATGAATATAAAACCCTCACAAAAACTTGGATTAAATTACTACTTCAGAGCCAACAGTCCAGTTATGCCTCATTAATGATTTTAATGTTGCACAAGCAGGGTGTCTGTCATCTTGAAATCATACATTTGCACTTGCACAGTTGAAGTTTATGTTCGGCACGTGAGCTGAATTCCTTTTCTTCAACAAGCTGCATTTTAAAGGATGTTTTTGAACAAACTAAAGCAAACAAAAAAGGCAAAGATGTACTTTTACACTCAGAGACAATTTTATAGTCCCAATAAAAACAAATAAAATACATGCATCCATACATCCATACATGACTGCACCAGCTGCAGAAGAAGCTGCAGAAGAAGCTGCAGAAGAAGCTGCAGAAGAAGCTGCAGAAGAAGCTGCAGAAGAAGCTGCAGAAGAAGCTGCAGAAGAAGCTGCAGAAGAAGCTGCAGAAGAAGCTGCAGAAGAAGCTGCAGAAGAAGCTGCAGAAGAAGCTGCAGAAGAAGCTGCAGAAGAAGCTGCAGAAGAAGCTGCAGAAGAAGCTGCAGAAGAAGCTGCAGGCTGCCCCGGACACATTATCACACATCACTTTTCACATTTCTCAAACTTCCTTTCAGTGGTCGACTACATCTGACCAGTTTTACAGTTTTTTAAGAAACATACAAGTTTTCTCAGTCCGATTACCTCATATCTTCCACACCAGTCACCTAAACATACAAGACTGGACGAAGCCATTTTTATTTAATTTTGAGTGATTTATCCAACTTCTTTTTTACACTCTTAGAGTTTCTGGTCATAAAAAAGTCACCATAAGAAATGAATGGATAAGACAATATCAATGTTCATATGTTCATCCACATGATGGAAACATCCCCCCAAATGACCCTCCTGTCCATCCATCCATCCATCCATCCATCCATCCATCCATCCATCCATCCATCCATCCATCCATCCACCCATCCATCCATCCATCTACCTCTCTATAAGGAAAGAAAGAATTTGAAATTGTTTGGAAATTTCCTTATAATCATTTCCAAAGAATTTGCAAGGCAGCAGCAGTGGTCCCTCTCTAGATCATTACTGATGTCTTTCCTCTTTGGTATTGTGTTAACATACACCTGAATGCTCCAGACCAACAAACCACAACAACCCTGATTTTATAATGGTGATCATACTTGTTTATTACCCATTCATGAAATGCTTTTTGAGCTGCAGCACCTGACTGCTGACACAGTATACAATGGCATGTAAATGGTCTTCATGCTTATATGGCGCCTATTTAACACTACAAAGCAGGTTACATTAGGCCAGCGTCGGCCTGGACACACGACAGAGGTGACGGACACTTCTGGCCGGCGCTGCCGTCACGGCTGGGATCATCGATGCTTTCCAAACACGATCTGCCTGCCCTCGTTTTAGGTGCTTCTGTTTGTCAGAAGCACAGCCAGAGAGGTGAATTTCACCAATGAAGTTGATGATGATGACTTTTCTTCTATTATCCTCTGGTGTGTGTTCCGGTTGGGTTTTGACCTGACACATGCATTGAAGCGAGGAAGTTGAAAGTCCCCCAACCTTTGATGGAAGAATCAAAGCAACAGACGCAGCCCCCCCCCCCCCCCCCCTTTATTTCGGCAGCAGATGACGTCAACTCATTCAAAGCCAACGCAGACAAATGCAGACGAAGCGCAACACTGTCATGTGAACTCACATCCTTTTATTTCAACTTCACTTAGCACATTTTGGGCAACAGGGGTTTCAGTGTGGTCAGCACCGCTGCCTCACAACAAGTAGGTTCCTGGTTCGATTCCTGGCCCGGTGGGTCTTTCTGTGTGGAGTTTGCATGTGCTTGTCTTGGTTCCCTCTGGGTATTCCAGCTTCCTCCCACAGTCCAAAAACATGCAAACTAGGTTGATTGATGATTTTAAATTGCCCATAGGTGTGAATGTGAGTGTGCATGTCTGTCTTTCTATGTGGCCCTGCGATGGACTGGCGACCTGTCCAGGTGTACCCCTGCCTTTCGCCTTCTATGCGTTGGGATCGGCTCCGACAGACCCCCGTGACCCGGAGACAGAGTAAGCAGGAATAGATAATGGATGGGTTTCAGTGTCCTGCCCAACAACTCTTTGGCACGTGGGAGAGTTGGGTTGTAATTAACTTGTTTTAAGACATGCTAAACACCAGATTATGGTTATTTTTTTCTTTTAATTACATCATCCCAGTCCTTTTCTTTTTCATATGACTGTATTTGGCAATTGGTTAAATGCATTGATATAGTTTTACTCTGGACTCTGGCTAAATGTTGCATTTGGACCTGAGTGTTCAGGGATAGATTCTCTACCCATGGAGTTACTTTAAATGGCATTGTCCTGCCTCTAGTTTTGACCAGAATCTGCCCTTTGATTCACATATGAAACAAGACCGCCTTTTTTCACCTTTCTGTAAAATTACTAAAATTAGGAACATTCTGTTTCAGACTGACACAGAAAAACTGATTTGGAATGAGTTGAGCTGTATTCTTAAAGTACCTTCAGATGACATTTACAGACTAATAAAGCTGAATAAACCCGAGTTAAATGGATCAGTTATCTCAATCATACTTTCCCCTTCTTAGATAAGGGTTAAATTACAAAAGAAAAATCTAAACGAAAATGTTTTTTAATTTAAAAGTGCTTTTTTAATTTAAAAGTGCTTGGGACTTCTTTTGTGCCAGTTGCAGCAGTGAGACTGTTCTGTCTGCTGTGCTGTTTTTATGATTAAAACATAAATCACAGATTATATTTCCTGACTCTTTCTAAAACTGCCATGTGTTGGGTCTATTTCAGGTTGTCAGGCAGAACGTCTGTTTTCAGGTTCAGAGAAGAGTCAGCAGCAGCAGGAAAACTCTGGCTGCAAGTCTTCTTCTTGAAATGTTCAGCATCCTCACCTCAGACGAGGTCAGAAAGTTATCTCTTAAAATATGGGGATGATAACTTCTGCAAGGACCATCTGGAAAAAGGAGCTTTTATTACACTGATGTGTACGGTTAGAGGACTTCAGATTAGGAGAATATGGAAAAGGTAAATGGTTCATAACTCATCAGTATATAATTAGTCAGTGAAAATAGGAAAAAAAAATCTTCAGTTACAAAAAAAACACATCTTCTTTTTGCTGTGAGTTGTTATTCAGTGAGATGTGCCTCTTTTTTGTCTGTCACCACTTTCTCCTTCTTTTTCACTTCTGTCTTTACTTATTTTTGGTCTTTTAAACTGACAGGCCGCCAAACCCAGCCTGTGATGTTTGTTTCTGTGTGTATACGCATGTAAAAAAGTCACAGTTCAGTTTTAAATTGCTGTTCAACAGTTTGCGTCTATTCTAGGATCTGGCACACGTCTCTTCGCCAGCATGGACTGACAGACGTGTCAAGATGACTCTTGGGTGTGCAAGCATGGTATAAAAATGATCTTCATGACTGATCTAGCACTTCTCTGTGCTTTGGGTGTATTTTTAGATGATGAATAAAACATACCTCTCAGTTTTTCACTCAGCTTACAATCACAGAAGCACAAAGCCAAGAGAAAATCTGGTTAAATACCTGCATATTTTTGCATTTTATTGATTCACCACATGAAAATTTAAAAAAATAAATCAATGTAGGTTTGACAGTCAGTTTCCCCTTATTTATTCATTACCTATGCACACGTCCTCCAATGCAGGGTCAAAAAAACGGTTTTTGACTCAATTAAATCCAGATCAATTAAATTGAATTTAATTCAATTCCTTTGTAAAGCACAAATTAACAACAAGTCGTCTCAGGGCAGTTCACGTGTAAAAAAAAAAAAAGTTCGAGCCAGTTCAGCCCAGTTTTATTCCAATTTAATCCAGTTTAACCAGTTTAATGCAGTCCTTTTTTCCAATTTATTCAAAAAAGATTATTTATAAACAGCATTTATTTATTTTATGTAATTTACCAAAACTCAATTCAAGAATAACTTATTTCACATGAGTTTATTTTCTATTAAAACAGTGCAAAAGAACCAAATTAAACTTTAAGTACATCTCATACAATAAAATGCAGCACAAAGTGCTCGACTGTAAACACGTTCCCATCCCACCGTCCTCAGCAACTCGAATCCCAATCAAACATGAAACATGACCAGAGATTAAAAGAATTAAAAAGGTGGAAACCATGGCTGGACACAGAAGCAAATCTTTAGCATCAGTTTTGAGGGTGGTGAATAAATGTACTGAAACAGTTCCTTTAAAGTGTTTGTTTTTTTGTCTCTGAAATGCAGTGATGCAGGGTGGGTTCAGGGGAGGTGGGTTTCAGGACTCTTTCAAGCTACCGACTCCAAGTAGTTTAAGTCATAAACAGGTCAGATGGATTTACTGGCGTCAAAATCAAAGCAAACGTCTCGATAAACTGCCGACCTTCCTTTCAGGTGAAATGGACTTCAGCAGGAGGTGCAGACGCGGCCAAGTCCAATATCGCCACGACCAGTTTCACAGAAACGGGAGCTTTGTGTGTTCACTCACCACAAGCTTTGGCAAAATGTCCTGCTTTCATGAATTATTTTCATAAATTCTTTTTTTGGAAAACTCTGAATGAAGATGTTTGTGTTATTAACTCGTCATCAGCGGCTCTCTTAACCAGGTTGGAGCCTGTCAGAAAGACTGCAGGATACCTAGCAGCTCGAACAAACAGCGAGCCCATTAAGCTTTACTTGTTTATTAAAACTTCGCAGCGAGGGGCGCGACCTTTGTGGAGGATGCGTCCCCGAGTGCCCCTCTTGTGTCATCATCTTGAAGATCCTCCGTCTGCTGGCGGGCTGTGTCGGCTGGTGTGCAGCGAAGGTGCAGAATCAGAGACGGCAGCTTTGTTTGTTTCCTGTCCTGCATTATTAATACCTGATGTTCACAGCTGACCTGCTGCTCACACACTTCCACACAGGACCATGACTGGAAGAACGAGCATTCACGTGCAGCCGGGTGAAAGAAAAATTGAAGATGCAAACAGCAGAACTGACACCGTGACTTCTGCTCTTGAGCTGCCTCTTTGGAAGTAAATTGCTCTCGAGCAGCTTCATCCTCGCTGGCGTCCTACGTCCGACTGCGTTGAAATGCTGCGTCTCTAACAGCTGTCAGTACTGTGGGACAAGAAGGGAAACTGTTTCCCATAATCTGCTTTTGTGCAGCTAGAAGTGGAGGTTCATTACACCCTCAAATGGGATTTTTTTCTAAGTCAGCGGCTGGGAAATAAAAAAACAACAAAAAACAGTAATGTGATAAAGATCATTTACTCTGAAAAAAAGAAGATAGGAATGAACGATCCTTCAGAAGACCCTGTGAGAAAACTTTACTGACAACCATATAATGAGCCTCTGCAAGGATCTCCCACTATTTTATTGTGTCTTTATGTTCCCTCTGTAAACCCGGAGGGTGAGAAGGAGAGTAAAATAAAGGGCTGCACGTTTGGAGCAAATTACCAATGCTTATTTATTCAGAGACGTTGCGTGCCCCCCCAGGTCTCCTCGTGGGCCAGAGCGAGCGCCAAATCACTTTGCTGCTCTGAAGAGAGACGAGGAGAGAAAAAAAGGCATGGTGTAAAAAAACGGGATGAATGGAAAGAAATAAAGATGGTGTTTTCAAGGATTGTGTAAAATGAAATTGGTTTTCGCGACAGATAAGAAGAGGGAACAGGCTGGGGTCAGAGGGGAGGTCAGACGAGAGGAAGAAGATGGTAGAAGTGGACATGAAAGAAGAAACAGCATAAAAGAAAGAAAACCAGCTTTCAGAGGAGAGTGAAAAGAGCAGATCGCAGCGATAGTTAACTCGAACCTCCAAGAAAGAGAAATGAGAAAAGAGGAGGGGTGGGGGGCTGGTTGAGTGTCTCCCAGGGCGTCAGACAGAGAGGAGGATGGATCGGCAAGTGCATCCCCGACAGAGACGCTCAACAGGAGGTCGGTCCTCTGACAGCGAGAGAAAAGGAAAACCTCGTCTTTACCTTGTAACGTCGTCTTAAAGCTGGCGTTCAGGGGATCCACGTTTCAGGAGCAGCTTTCAGGAATTGATTCAGACATTTCACACCGCCATGATCCCACATGCACACCTCCTACACACATAAATACATACATGACATAGTACACTTATGCAGTATAAATGTTTACCTTTGCAGCGTTTGTGGTCTCATGTCACATGTGGAAATAAAACTGTCAAAATCTAATCTCAGAATTTCAGGGGAAAAAATAGTCGGTCTATGTAGTCCTGTGATAAAATCAGAAAAGTGCAAGAATTACCAGCATGAATATTTCCAGGTGACATTTGCATTTGTTTAACATTCATGTGTGGTTTCTTAAACTACGTAATTTCATTGCACGGGATGTGGTTTTCTTCTGTTATTCTGACCCCAGCAGCGAAATAAGCACCGCCCACATTTTACCGCCACCACACGTACGTCCTGCTGCAGCGTGCTTCCGCTCGGCGCCGACGACGCCTGTAGACGGTGGTGACTTCTGCATTGTTGGAGTATTTCAGCCTGCTTTTACAGAACAACTTGAGTTCTAATATGAAATATTTTAAACCTTTTAAACGTTTCTATTACAGTAGATTTTCCTCCGCTTAATAAAACATCTTCTTCAATTAAAAAGCCCCCCACAAAGCAATGACCATATATGACCATGTGGTCCATGTAGGTTCATTTTTGCAGAGATTTAAGGAACTATGGTCAATGTCATGGTATCAAATTTACATTTCACTTCCAGTTTTTAGTGTGTCAGTTTCGGTTACAAGTCCAGAAGATTTATAAACAATGTGTGTTTCATAACCAACATAATACAGGTTAAAAAGAAAAAATGCCATCAGTCTATTGTTTATTAGTTCTAAATACAAAAGCCGGGGAGAAGAAGGAACCCCTCCGTTTTTAGATTTTTTCTCTCCGACTCCAGATGAACCTTAAAAGCCCTTCAGACTGGATGTGGTAGAAGCTGCGCTCCCCTCACAGGCACATTCATTTCTGTGTCTGCAGCGATACAAGAAATGTTCAGGATGCAAGGACACGTGAGCCGTCTGTGTGTCCTCATTAAAAAAAAATGTTCCACTTAGACGCAGCTCTCTATGAGGACACCTTGACACATTCAAGCTTTGGTGCAAAAAAAAATTGCCAACAACTTGGGCTTAAAACATGAATTTAAAAAGCATGGGAATTGTGTTTTTTCTACTTTCATGCTAAAATATTCTTTTTAAAATGATCATCTGTCCCAGCAGCTCCAATCGTGCACCAGTTGGTTCTTGTCTCCAGCAGGTTACGTTGAGCTGCTGCCTTTTTAGCTCTGAGCAGGCAAACATTTGTTTGCTGAATCTCATGTTGCATCTGTGTCCCTGTTTTTTTGACATGGTGGGAGGTTTTCCAGGCAGGCCGATGCACAACGACGGCTAAAGAAAGTAATGTCTTGTAAAGTCAGCAAACGCAGTTTGACAATCAACGATGAAGTCATCCAATGTTCCACGGTAATAGCAGGTCATTTATTTGTAGCTCATTATTTATTGCTTAGAAGCATCTTGCAAGAGTAGTTGTCATGGAGACTGACCTCTGAAACGTTCTAGATCAATTTTCACGGTTCAAAGCGTATGACTCTATAACAAACCTTACCATCCGCAACAATTATACAACTCATATTGTTTAGTTACCAATTTGTGTATGAGGGAGGCACGATGAACAACTGTGGATACCCAGCAGTCCTACCAGTCGAAAACACGAGAGGCTGCAAGATCTCAGAAAACCATGCTCGTTTGATTTAAGTTTACATCAAACTGCGAACTTAAAGCTCTTAATGATGAGTAAATAGAAATAGATTTCAAATTAGCATAATATAGGTTTTAACTATTTACTGCCCATACGAGTTTGGGGTTCAGGTGTGGATAAGGCATCCACTGAGAAATGCCAACGGATCTCAAATAAACCTTGGATACCAACCAGCTCACTCCAGCTCATATCCCGATGCCAAACCACCTTCCTCGACACACTGGCTGATGCACTTTGCAAGCGAAGGGGGGAAAGCAGGATGGGCCGTCTGAGTTTGCTCTTTATCCACAATACTCCAGACTCAAAATAAAAAGTCAGTAAGGAAAGACAAGGAAAAATAAAATACAAAAGAAAAGGAGTTCACCCACTGCAACATCACAAAGATCGTCTCACACCCACACCTTCAGAGACATGGTCCACTGACACAGCTTGTACAGTCGCATCAACGTAACGCCTGAAGAATCTCCTGCAGTCGCATCAATCTAACGCCTGGACAGACTCCTGCAGTTGCATCAATGTAACGCCTGAAGAATCTCCTGCAGTCGCATCAACGTAACGCCTGGAGAGACTCCTGCAGTTACATCAATGTAACGCCTGGACAGACTCCTGCAGTTACATCAACGTAACGCCTGGACAGACTCCTGCAGTTGCATCAATCTAACGCCTGGACAGACTCCTGTAGTCGCATCTATGTAACGCCTGGACAGACTCCTGCAGTTACATCAATGTAACGCCTGGACAGACTCCTGTAGTCGCATCTATGTAACGCCTGGACAGACTCCTGCAGTTACATCAATGTAACGCCTGGACAGACTCCTGTAGTCGCATCAATGTAACGCCTGGACAGACTCCTGCAGTCGCATCAATCTAACGCCTGGACAGACTCCTGTAGTCGCATCTATGTAACGCCTGGACAGACTCCTGCAGTTACATCAATGTAACGCCTGGACAGACTCCTGTAGTCGCATCTATGTAACGCCTGGACAGACTCCTGTAGTCGCATCTATGTAACGCCTGGACAGACTCCTGCAGTTACATCAACGTAACGCCTGGACAGACTCCTGCAGTCGCATCAATCTAATGCCTGGACAGACTCCTGCAGTCGCATCTATGTAACGCCTGGACAGACTCCTGCAGTCGCATCAATCTAACGCCTGGACAGACTCCTGCAGTCGCATCAATCTAACGCCTGGACAGACTCCTGTAGTCGCATCTATGTAACGCCTGGACAGACTCCTGCAGTTACATCAATGTAACGCCTGGACAGACTCCTGTAGTCGCATCTATGTAACGCCTGGACAGACTCCTGTAGTCGCATCTATGTAACGCCTGGACAGACTCCTGCAGTTACATCAACGTAACGCCTGGACAGACTCCTGCAGTCGCATCAATGTAACGCCTGGACAGACTCCTGTAGTCGCATCAATGTAACGCCTGGACAGACTCCTGTAGTCGCATCTATGTAACGCCTGGACAGACTCCTGCAGTTGCATCAATGTAACGCCTGGACAGACTCCTGTAGTCGCATCTATGTAACGCCTGGACAGACTCCTGCAGTTACATCTATGTAACGCCTGGACAGACTCCTGTAGTCGCATCAATGTAACGCCTGGAGAATCTCCTGCAGTCTCAAGCTTGGTCCATATCTCAGAGGGTGTAAGGACAGATGCACCATCTGCACAAACACAAACACAATGGTTTTAATATTGCTTAGTCACACATAACTCTTCTTCCGCAAAATAACATCCAGGATTATGTTTGTGTGAACTTTCCGTTAATATTTATATTAAAGTAACGGTCAGGATGGTTGGGACTGACTTCCACATAAACCAACAGAAAACTGACAATAGGAAAACTCTAGACCAAAAACCAGCATTATTATTCACCCAAATGCACAATGTAGGATTGAATTCTGCACATATTGAGAGGAAAACCATGAACATGAACTTCTCATACATAACATTCATTATAAATGCTTCCTTTGTTATGTTGGTATAAAAATGTAATCAGAATTAGATTCACTCATGCTACATGGACCACATTGTGGGGTCGGGACTGAACATTGAACACTGAAATGAGGTCGAGAACAGTGGGAGTTGCATCCGTTCGTACCCGAGGGGAGTTACCCTTGTGACGAGTTGATGTGCATGAAAACATCCTCAAGCGAGGACTGAAGGTCTCTGTGTTCCTCTCACTGTAGTTGTTTGGTCTCAAGTATAACGCATTGGAGTGCGAAGCTAAAATAATTACGCTCAAATACTTGGCGCTGGTGTGCTTTTATATCGGCGTGCACCCACAAAAACAGCCCCCCGGCGCTGCCTCCCGGGGAGCAGTTTAATGTGGATCTAGAGCAGATTAGCAGGCTAAAGCTACACAGTGTAATCGCTGTGATGGGCTTAGACAGGACAGACGGGGGTCTCCTCAAGGTTAAATTGATGCCTGTCTTTGTCAATTATCTCCCAGTGCTCATTCAGGCAGCCGGACTTTTCCTGTCGTTGGTTTCAAGCGTTGTTTAGGATAGCAAATCTGGGGAAAAATATCTCTCTAAAATCTCATTCTTTTTAAGAAAATTTAAAAATGTTTGAATGTTTTCCCAATTTATAGTTATTTGTAGTTTTAAACTCTAAGCTTTTGTGCAGTTTGCACATGTTGCAGACCAACAGAGAAATAAATAAAAATAAAAAATATCCCTGAGATGATTTGGAAAGTGAAAACATTCCAATCCACAACATCACAACTCAATTTAATGTCAAGCAAGAAAAAATGAAAATGGAAAGAGATAGATATTTTCATTTTATTTGAAGAATTTCTTGGTAGTATGAAGAAACGCCATAAGCAGCTGTAGAGATAAACCCATCTGAGATATTTGACTGCTTTGTTGTCCTTGTGCTGTTTTGTTTCAGTTCCATGTAAGTTATTTATGATTCATGGACAGCAAACAAAAGGGGGTGTTGATGAGCAAAGGCAAAAATAAGAGGCTAAAACCCCAGAATAAAGCAGGAGGATTGGCTTGAGTCAAATAGGAGCTTCTAGGCAGGAGGAGAAGTTGAAACCCTTCGCTCCATCCCGAGTCCTTGAAGGTGATTAGATGAAAGTAAAGACCTGATGTGAAAGAAAGAGGAGGAAAGAGAGGGAGATGGGTGTTTCCCTGCTGGCTGAGATGTGTTTGTGTGTGAACTAATCTCTGTTACACACACACACACACACACGCACGCACACACACGCGCGCGCGCGCACACACACACACACACACACACACAACCACACACACACACGCACACACCCTCCCTCTCTCGGCCACTCAGTCAGTTGCAACGACACTCACCGAGGAAGCAGCACAAAGCAGAGACGCTCGGCTACAAGCTCACACGTTCAGTACACTTCAACGCGCTGGGCTCGCACACGACACACACACACACTCACACTCCTCAGCAACGCCCCGGGAGCTGTATGGAGTTGGAGCTTCACTAAGGGAGGAATCAAGGAAAGAAGAGGAGAGGAAGTCAAAAAAGAGGGAAGGAAGAAAAAAGACTGGAAAAAACAGCCAGGTAAAGCTACTTTTTATTTTTAATCCCTGATTTCCGAGTGCTTCTGCAAACTGGAAACGAAAGCGTTCCTCTGCACATCAGAGCCGGTGTAGAAAAGCAGCGGTTGAAAGGCTCCAGTCGTTTCTGGGAGTTTCAAATCTCCGTCCTTCTAACAGCAAAGTCAGGAAAACATGTATGGAGGCTTGTTCTTTAACCAGTTAGACTTTGTGGTGTCGCCGGGTCTCATGTGGAGCTTGTGGCGGGTGCAGATGAAGCGCAGATGAAGCGCAGATGAAGCGCAGATGAAGCGCAGGTGAAGCGCAGGTGAAGCGCAGGTGAAGCGCAGGTGAAGCGCAGGTGAAGCGCAGATGAAGCGCAGATGAAGCGCAGATGAAGCGCAGATGAAGGATGCCTCCGTAGCCGAGAGCGTTTAAGGTGAACACTCATTTAAAGAGTGACGTGGTGGTAAAACAAGTGGAATTAGAAAGAAATTATTTTGAAAAATGGGCTTCAAGTTCTTAGAAAATGAAAAGGCCACTTCTGTAGAGTTTGAAGGGGACTTTTATGCTGACAGTTTTTCTGTTGTTCCTTTCTTTTTTTGGAGGTTTGATGCTTTCTTACTTAACTGTCTGAACTTTATGAGCAAGATGTTTCCCAGGAGAAACTGTAAGGTACTTTTGTTTGCGTTCAGGTAAAACAACAATAATATTAATAATAAAAACCTGTGGGAGCTGGGATAATTGCGACTCCTTATGAAGGAATGTTGGGTCAGCTAAACATCGGTTTTCCACAGGAGACGTCAGTTTAGTTTAGAAATTATCCTTTAAACCTAACTAAGAGGTGACACCTTAAACATGCCTCTGCTGACAGAAAACTCGCCTGACTGACAACGATTGTGAGGACATGACAGTTACAACGAGGAGCTGCCCACTGGCAGCGCGAGCCGCTCCCACAATGACTAATGGTTAAGTGACACCAGGAAAAGCAACGCGCACTCTGAAGCCCCCAAAGCTTTGAAACGGAGCCGGCGGGGCTGGTCCAGGTCCGAGAGGCTTCACGGGGACAGACTCAGAGCCTGCTGTGATTCTGACCTCCCCAGTGTTCATAAAGACACAACAGGATCAGAAGAGAGAGACTCCGAAGATGATTAGATTCCTTGTCTAGTCGGTGCATGTGTGTGTTTGCTGAATGTGGAGGTCTGTTCCTGTGACTCAACTGCTTAACTAAGTAGAGATAATGATTTGTGAACCAGTCAGGTGACTAAACCTTGTTTTACAGTGTTCACATTTAGTCTCCAACACGCAAACATTCAGGACCTACTCTCTTCAAATGCAGGAATTTCTATGAAGGGGTGAAAAACATGACTAAAGGTGGGCGATATTTAAGGTCAGACCCACGCAAAACCTGAAACTCAAACAGAAACAGTGTGGACAATGATGTCACAGTGCAAACAGACACACGAAAAAACGGTATCAAAGATCAAAGTTAGTTGATCTGCTGTCAGTCTGCATCAAAATCTTTGGACTGGACTGGACACATGGACATTCCCACCCTCACGAGGAAGTGGACTTCATGAAAGGTACTGGGCAAAGGAATATGTTAAATAAATACAAACTATTCATAGACACGTGTCATGGTCACCAAAGTCACAGCTTCGCGCAGACATGCCCATGAACACAAAAAAGAGACCTTGAGAACTGTGCAAAGTTTGACAGTAAATCAGTAAATCAAAGATTTATGGCGGAGGAGGAAAACAGCTGAAAAGGTCACTTTTCCACATGGTTCCAGTTCATTGAACAATAGACGTCATACTACATGCATACTTGTTATTAAAAAAATTAAAAAAAGAAAGAACCACTACTGTACGTGTACGTGAAGTCGTTCTGGAGGTGTCGTTTTCCGTTGAAACCATGTGTTTGCTGTAAAAGTTCGACCAAGCCGACACTTCTGCAGCATGGTGTTAAAACAAGCGTTTATGGGAAGGAAGCAGGTTCAGATGCACCTCACACACTTTCAAACAGTTTACTCTCATTTATTTGGCTCTAAAGCGCGGCAGCTCGGCATTGCAGGTGAAATCCCAGACACTGCTGGTACTTTTTTATTTAATATTGCGACCGTTTGACTTCCCTGAACCGCTGATCGGAGGTCAAATCTACCCACAACCGGATTTTTTGGCCTGTTAAAGTGGCTGCAACAGGTCAGACTTGTGTCCAATGACAGCGATGTGCGATTGTTGCCTCGGCAACCTCGTTAAGCAGCTGCCGCAAAACGTCACAGAAAAGCACCAGTTGGGTCTTTGGAAGGATCCCATCTGATAAATGGCATGTTGTTTGCTCCGGAAAGGAACTAGACTTTTTTGAAGTGAACGAGGTAATATTGAGACTGGTCACCATGACAACAAAACAGGCGGCTGTGAGAGATAGTTATAACAGAAACACAATTTCTTTACATGTTTGAGTCAGTCGAAGACGATTTGACGCACCCTCACCACAACCTGCCTGGTCTAAAAATCCCAGTTTCCAAATGCGTTGAACTCGGCTGCTTAAGGAAATATAAAGACCCTGCGAATCCACATTTAGTGAAAGAATCAATAGTTTTGTTGTGGAAGAAATGAAATGTTGAATTCTTTATCAAAAACTGAAATTTTCCTGTTTTTAGTGGGGTTTTCTGTTGTTGTTTTTTTAGGATAATATAACATCAGGCACGGTTTGGTTTATACACCAGAAAACGTTTGGTTTTGGTTGGAACCTGGAGAAATGAGAAAAGATGTGGATCTCTTTTCTTTTTCTTGGTTTCTGCTCTGAATGAAAGAAACCTTGATCCTTTTCACAGATGTAAAGGTGTCAACAGAAGTGTAATTTTAACACATTACAGGCCTTAAGTGCTCTAAATGTTTCTGGTGAAAACAGCTGCCTGTTGTGGATGAAAACACAGTTTAAAGAGGGAACCAGAACATTAAAATGCCCCAAATCCAAAACAACATCTCCAAAGTCTCTACTAACAAGTAAAAGCGCTTTATTTCTAATATTGAAGGAAGAAAAAACAGTTTTGAGTTACTTTATGCCTCAGAAAAATTTTAAATGCTTCACAAAGACCAAAACAAAACAGGATCGCAAACCACCAAAGCAATTAAAACCGGAGATGGTAAACAGGCAAATCAATTAAAAAGTAATTAGAACATAAAGCACTGTCGATAAAGTGCAGACAAGCAAAGCAGCAGGGATAAACACTTCAACTTGAACCGATTTTATGGTTTTTCAAACCTTTTTTTGTTTGTTTTTTATTGCTCCAAAGAGTTTTCCTCACTCACATCTGTGTGGAACCAGTTTATTTTACAAAATAATGAAATAAATGTAATAATAAAATAAAAAGCCGATGAGGTTTTACCGCAGAAAGATGACACGAAAGGTTGTGAAACGGGGTATAGTTTAGATCTTCTGTTATAAAACACTGTTATGAAAGAAGACTCAGAGATGGTGAGAGGACGGGGGAGGAATGGAGGGTGGAGACGGTGACAAGACAGAACGGAGAGTAAAGCAAGCAAAGATCGATGGGAATATGGTGAACTAGTGTTTGCGACAGCAATTTGGATCAGAAGTAAATTGGATGCTTTAGAAAATGAGGAACATGGGACGATTTGAGAGCGTGATAAGAGCCTGAGAGCAGCCCTCACAAAGACGACAAAGGTGGAGGGCTGGTGTTTGTCTGTGGGAGAGGGTCTCTGCCACCTTGGTAGCAGAGTACATTATGGCTGTTTGGGCATATTATGGTACATTAGCTGGAGGAGCAGCTTGAATAATGCATGGCCTTTATTTATGAGTGGAGAGCAAATGTCCTCTGAAGAGCATTAAACCGGGGCACATTCACTCCGTCGCCGCGTTCAGACTTAACCTACACCCAACCATAACCACCACAGCTTGTAACCTAAAGTTTTCCTGAGCCTCACGGTGAACCAGGTCATTACCAAAAATCTGATCATTAATGTCACTGATCCCTACAAGTGAGGCAGGCATCCTCTGCCACTGCAGCTGGCGAGGCCTTCACACACTCACCATAAAACCTTTTAGATGTCATTTTTATGATTGCCTTCTCTTCTGGTTTTATCACGATGTGCAGAAGTGTGCCGCCTCCTCTGGTACATGCCACTTCTACCCCACAGTCAGATATCGTTTGACATCACAGTCACAGAAGCGACTGCAGACATCAAAGACAAACACGCGAGGCCGGTTCGAGTGGGTTTTTAACATCTTAAAGGTTGTCGGAGATGGATGGGGCGATTCGCTTCCTTGGAGCTCTTTATAGGCAGAGTCAACAAAATTCAGAGATCTGCATGAACACATATCATATGACTTAGAGTTTGTTTTTTAAATATGTTGCTGAGGTGTGGAGTTTTTTGTTGCTGCGTAGTGCTAAAGCAGGCCTGAAATCTGGGGTCCTTGAGACTGCAGACTACTTCCTCACATCCCTGCTTCATTCTGCCGCCGCTCTCCAGTTGCCTTCACAGTGATCCCACACTGATCAAACTCCTGACGTCTCTGGCCACAGGTTACTTTATTAAGTTGAAACTGAATAAAACACAATAAATGTATAAACAAGTTTTTATGTGGTTGTTGCTTGAGACCCACACAGCAGTGCTGAGCATAGTTTCCTCCATCGCTGCTGGTCTTTGGGGTACTACCACAGCTGTAGGACGGAGACGCTGGTCCATCTTTGGCTGGTGGAGGTTGTAACAGGGTTTGTCCGGAAGCTGCTGCACCAAGTCGAGCAACTAAAGTTTTACAACACAGCCAGTTCAGTCGTCTTCTCCAAACGCTGTCGTCAAAAACCTGCTGGCTCTTGCTTGTCTGTTGGTAGAGTGTTGTGACATCGAGTCTGAACACAGTGGTCATACAACCTCTCTAGTTTCCACATGTCTTTCAATGTGCAGAGTTTTACGGTTGTCCCTGCGCCACTGTTACTCCTCTCTGCAATGTCAACAGAACAGCTGTGCCATTCACACGGCACAGCAGGAGGAATAAAGGCGTTACAGAGGGGAAATAAACTGGCAATGGAGCTTATGTTTCTAACGCAAGGAAAAACCGACTCTTCCTCTAACATCGTTAACAAGTAAAAAAGGCCCACTACGATTCATTAATGCTACGCTTCTTTTGCTCTCAGGAGTTGGAACTCAGGACTCGGTTTAATGTTATCCATTAAAAACGAGTGAAAAATGACTTGGAAACATTGAATATGTCACAAAATACGAAGTCGGAACAATCAGATGGACATGTCCGTAGCAGTGTTTTTTATATGAATTCCCTTTGGAGATAAATAAAGTATAATTCCATTCAGTTGAATCCGTTGATGCACCAACGGAAAGAACCTGAGAGAACGTGAATGATTGATTGATGAGGACGGATTTGAACATGTTGATAGAGATTTGAGAACAACCACTAACACAAACAGACTGATTTTTGTCCTGATAGTTTTATAAACTTTCAGCAGAGACAGCTGTGATTAAAAACTGAAAAAACAGGGTGCCCATCACAGGACCCCTGTGAGACAAAGCAAATAAAGAGCCAGACATAATTGCACTCCCTCCTCGAGACAGCGTAGGTTCACCAGTCAAGACAACATGCAACACTGGACCGTGGGAGGAAGCCAGAGTACCTAAAAAAGTTGTCGCTTCACAGATGGGATCAATAAGAGCTTGCAGGTAACTAATGGTCAAAAGCATGACAAAAGCACTTAAAAAGAACAACTGGGGCACTGCTTTATTGTCTCTGACAGCAGACGTATGTAAAGATGTGGCGCGTGGCTTTAAAAAGATGGAGATGGAAGGAGGTCACGTAGACGGGAGGTCAGAGTTATCTGTATTTGTTTGACCTTGAGGTGGAAGTTCATGAGCCTGGCAGCCGCCCACCCCGCTGGATTGAAAGTTAACGGAGACTCCAACTTGGCAGGAAAAACACCCCCCGACCACACACACAAACAGACACACACACACACACACACACACACACACACACACACACACACACACACACACAAACACACACACACACAGGCACACACACACACATACACACACACACGCACACACACACACACAGGCACATACAGACACACACAAACACACGCGCGTACTCACACGTGCACATGCGCGTGCACACACATACACACTCACGCACACACACGTGGGCCACCACACTTACTTGGATCTGATGGGTCACTGTCAGATGGGGTCGTTGCTACTATTTATATCGTTATATTTCAGCCTCCTGATTGTCTAAAAACAAACATATTGGTTGAGCCCAGGATATTAAGTTTTAATACGTTTTATTATGATTTCCCAGGCAGCGCAGCGTAGACTACATTTTCTTTACTACACTGTTGTTTTAATTTTCTTTTGATAAAGTATTCAGAAACTAGCAGTATTTAAAATAAAACGTGCTTTACTTTATTCACATATTTTTATGACTAAAGGTTTGTTTTTGTGGAATTTGTCTAAGTTTGTAAAAGGCTTCATTTTATTTGAACTTTTCCTCCAAGTAAAAACAAAATAACAGGACGATGATTTCCTCCAATAAAAGTGTGCTGCTTCGTGGGAGTCATGTGACTGGAGGAAACGTCAGGGGGCGTGTTCAGGGCCACTTTGATCAGCGTAAAAGGTGGGGGAGGCAACATATTAAATATTCTTTAAATGTGCGAAACAGTAAAATTATCAATAGAAAAATACAATAATGATGGAATATCCAGATTGTTTTTATAGATCAGTGTGACTCGTAGCTTGATTGATAAGTTTGATGAGGAACCAGAAGGTTTTGACTCAAGTCAGGGTAATTATTGCTAGACAATCTTTGGTCTATTTTAAAGTATGAAAACCTGAAACATGAGCTGTGGTTTTCAGAGAGAACGTGATTTAAATAAAGTGATTTAAATAAAGTGATTTAAATAAAGTGATAAAAATATGTTAGCATCCAGTTAGCATCCAGTGCTAGCTGGCACCGCATGAACAACTGGCAGATTTTTGAAAAACAAAATTGTTTGGGTTGTTTGACAGGGTGAAATTATATAAAGTGGTGTTAGTGTATGGTGTTAGTTAGAAATTAGAGAATAAATTACTCTCAGTAGTGACGAGTTGGCAATTATAGCATTGTTAGCGTTAGCAAAGACGAACCGCACTTCACCGGGTTGAACACCAGGGGGCGTGAGACGAACTTCAACGAACTTCAACCAGCTTCACAGTGAGCAAAACGGGTTTTCATCTTTTTTTTAAGACGTTTATGTACAGTTTAAGCACAATTAAACTGGAAGAACTGAATATTTTGTAGAACCTTGAACTAGAGTTTTAAACAATAATGCAGTTTTATTACAACCCCATTTTCCATCATCACAGATTTGGCCACCATTCTGCTCACCGCTGACATATGAAAGTTCATCACATGCATCAGGATGCACAGCGTGTTCTGTAAAACTGCAAAAACAATGTGCTTGCAGAGTCTTATAAAAGTATAAATAAAGTGTGCCCAGAAGCCCTTCATATGCTTAGAGGAATGCAAATTCAAATGTACGAACATTTACAAGGCCACAGCAAGTGGGCAGCTCCATCTGTTCAGGAACAGCCTGTGATATGCTCCAAGGATTGTTGAAATGAGTGCTTCATAAACTAAAGACTCAACTTTTATTGATGCTTCTACAACAATGTCATTCAGACTTCAGATTGTTTACTTGCATGGTGGATTTCGGGCGTGCTGGTTAACGCTGCACCGATTGGTGTGATGCTTTTTGAAACTTTTTTTTCTTTCCCTTGTCCTCCTGCAAGCAGAGCTCAGGGGTCAGCTACAGAGCAGCATCTCTGAGGCTGGCGTGGTTTCAGTGTGTTGCTCTGGGGCACATCAGTGGGATGAAATGTCTGTCAACACACTGGGCTCGAGCCAAAGACTCCAGGCTGAAGGATGATCTTCCCACTCAGCGAGAGCGGGAATATAATTTCTTTGCCTGAGTGGAATACTGATATGCGCTAAGTTACAGAAAGTTGCAAAACAGAGAATAGTCACAGCAGGAGAGAAGTTTGTCAATTTATCAGAGATTTTCATTCTATATTTGAGCTGCATGTTTAATTCTTGTAGTGAAGCGCAAACGTCTGTAATATTCATCGCTAAAACGACAAAACTCAAATGTGGACAACAGCGGCCAGCCTCAGACAATCACAGAAGACAATCTCATCAGACTAAACCTTGCTGCCCTCCTTCCCCCCTCTGGTATCCTGCCAATTTTAATCAATAACCCCAATCTCCCAAGTATTGGCTGTTCTAGACGGTAACAAAGTCATTAGATGTGAATCCTGGCCGGCTCCCAAAATTTCTGGAAAAAAAAACCTGTTCGAAGCAAGGTCATAATGAGCAAAGAGAACTTCAGCTGGGGATGGTGAACTGGGGCAGGGGTGGGGGTGGGGATGGGGAGGGGGTGCTTTGAATTTGCCGGGATGACCTTGGTAGATCCCAGACAGTCCAAGGGAGTTCAAATCTGGATGGATAAACATGTGTTGGTGTGTGGGCAGTGATGGCTCTCATTAATTTCCAGTAGCAGGGACCCCCTTTCATGACTGTGTGTGTTGTGGTGTGACAAGGAGGAAGAAGGTGGTGCAGGAGGGCAATAAAGCCATTTAAGAGTCATAAAGTGCTTGGTCAATCAAAACCACCCCCTGCAAGGCACCTCATGTCCTCTTCAGAGTGTGTGAACGTGGCAGCGAGAGTTACAGATTAGGAGAATGAGTTTGTGCATCCATGTGTTACAGCGTGCATTAATGTGTGTGTGTGCGCGCGTGCGTGTGCGCGCGCGTGCGTGCGTGTGTGTGTGTGCGGCGTGCTGAGGAGCTTAGCGAGCCAGTCTGGAGAGGCAGTGGGATACTGCGCTCAAAGAGAGAGAAGGACGTACTGCTGGTAGAGCGCCGTGAAAATAGCAGCAGAGCAGATGCAGCGATTTGTCCAGATATGTGAAAATGCATGTGCATGAATTTGCGCCCGTCTGTGCCTGTCAGCCAGATTTTCTGGTTAATTCACAGCAGGAATCTGTCAGTGATGCGCTTCCTTCAACACTCGCAGGAACATTCAGGGCTCAAAAAGACAAAGACCACACAGTTGAGTCCAAAAGCTCACTCATCTCCTGAAAGTCCACAGACACACGTGGACTTGGTTTTTCCTTTGTTGACTCTTTTCCACACTCTCAGTAGCTTCAGTTGCTCCACATATACATTTGCAAACATGTGTGCTACTAAATGAATACGTGTAGGAAGGGAAAAAAAGATAAAACTGCTGAGTATGAAAAGACACTTTAAGAACGTCGGGCTCTTGTGTCCTACAGTCTCATTACATGTGGTTCATCCTCTCTAAAGTATTTTACGGCAGAGCTCTGTAAATTCATATGCAGCAGACACAAAGCAGCATCAGCATTTACTTAGAGTGATGTTTCAGGATCTAATAAGCTAGAATTCACTCCTCTGCTGAGCTTGCTGAGCTTGCTGAGCTTGCTGAACATGCGAATGTGTCCCCTCATTAAAATTTCGGTCTGCTGCTTCATGCTGGGTAGGTTCACTACAATATGTTGCAGGCTTATTTTAGCCATGCAGAAATACAGCTGCCAAGTGCAGTGAGGCCGAAAACCTGCGCAACAGAACTGCATGGGAATAGAGGCTTTATGTGATATATGCTGACAAATGTCACTTCGCTGTGGCACACAAGTTGCAAAAAGCAGCAACACGAATCCGTCAGCGAGCAGCTAACCTGCCTGGACCGTGCGCAGCGTTGGACAGGTATCAGAAAAAACATGTGGATTTGGGAATGTCAGGAGATCAGATCTGATCACGTGCAATATTTAATTAAATCAGACTGAATTCTGATTGGATGTGCTAGAAATTAGATTTAGACCAGCAGTGTGAACCAAAGTGCTCCAGCAACAGCTTGTGGCTACAGTTACTGTGGATACTGGTCTACGTGCACATGACAGCCTCCTCTGAGGAGCTCCTCTGGGGAGCTTTGGTGGTACACTGGAAGCACAGCAGAGAGGGATGTCTCTCCAACTCTAAGATAGACTCATTTAATTTCCATTCTTGTGAGCTGCAGGAGTGTTTTCATATCTGCAAGACGCATCATTTAACCATATTTGTGAAGAACACAGAGTAGATGATCAGAGAGGAAATCCATCTGTGATTGTTGCACAGAGATTGGATCAGACAACGTGAGTGTCTGATGGTCAAATACATTAGTGCAATGCAAGCAGACCAAGTGGGGAGAAAACCAAATCAAATCAAAAATAAGCAGGTTTAAACTTGTCAAACTGGAACGTAGACGACAGCTACTAATCTTTCTGTCACAAGGAGGAGTGTGCTTTAATATTTCAAGGTTTTAACTTTGCTATTCTGTTGTAATAGATCAATACAAAAAATCAAATTCAACCAGATAGCCACAGAAAAATAATAGATTTTTATTCTCATTGAAATGACCCAGGAAACAATCAAACATATATGGTTAAAATAGCTTGGAATCGCTAGGCAACGTGTAACTTCACTGTGACCAACCACAAGTATTCTCGCTGGGATTTAAACTTCTCCAAGATCCATTTATCTGCTCACCAACTTTGCTTACTTTACTCGCTGTTAACAGTATGTTTTGTTAACGGGAGCTATCTAGTTCAGCCTCAGGAAGTCTGGAAACATGTGGTCAGAATACAATTGATTTTGAAATATTGAATATTTCCATTGCCCTTCTGCCTGGGCATCAGATTTTACTTTGACAGGAAACAAGCTGAGCCGACCCCCCACTGCTCTGTCACACCCTCTCTCAGGTATTCTACACCCATATTGTCTAGGAGTGTTTCTTTAAATGAAGGAGGAGGACTGTATTGACTTTAGAGTCAAGTTGTAAAGACAACAATCAGACTAATCGCAAAACAACACCAGCCAGTTTGGTTTATTACTGCCGCTGTGGGGGACTGTTTGGCTGTAACACCACACCAACTGTTGCATCATCTGTAACCCCGACTGTGTTCTCTTCATCCCCTGATTCCTTCTCCACGGCCCTCTCCTCTCCTTTTTTCCACCCTTCCACACCTCCAATCCTAACAATCCTTGTTCCCTGCGGTCTTCTGGCCAGGTGAGGGGGATCTAGACAATCGTTTCCATGGTAAGCTGCCAGCAGGAGTCCAAACATACAGAAGGCCATTAGTACATCATGTCCTCACCTGTTTCCCTCTCTCTCCTCATCTGATGCTCACTTGCCACTGTTCACCCTCCAAACACTGAATCATCCTGTTTTACAAAAACACCATCTGTCTTATTTTTTCTATAATTCACTCTCGGTTTTGTTGCCCTTCTGCATGCGCTGTTTGTCAGCCGTCCAAAACAAAACACGGTTCAGGACCCCAGTTAATATTTGGGCTCACTGGCCCGTGATGATATTGACCAGACACGACTTGCTCGGCCCCATCTGTTGCCCCCCCTCGCTCCAGACACCCATATGCACACAAACGTGGCGCTCACACATATCGCAAATGACACCGAATTCACCCAAACAACAAGCTGGCCGTGCATGTGAGCCCCGAGCTGTTGACCTTGTCAGTATACAAAAAAGGGCAGCATCCAAATCCTCATAAAACATACTCTCCACCCCCCAAAAAACATAGTGGAGAAGCAGACACACACAACATCCTGCACGAGCGTCCCAGTCGGGTTAAAGACTGTCACTGTGAGAAAACACACATATGTTGGATGTTTTTAAGTGTGGAAACATTGATGCTGTCAGCAGGGTGGGGATGGGGGTGCGAAGTATATGCATGTCCGAGCAGTCACTCACCATCGCAGATAAAATGTACTCAAACGACGTTAAATATAGAGACGCTCAGTTATCAAGATACAGCTATTATGGGTTTTATTGGATGTTGACATGGTCAACTTGAACCTTTCCAGATGCGGTCCAGTTGATCCACGTTGCAGTTAGTTTCATCACAGGAACAAATGTTCAGGTTAACTAACGCTACGTTCACACTGCAGGCAAAAATGACACAACCATGTTTTTCCACATCAGACCTGGGTCACTTTCTTATGTGGTCATAAACTGGATCCGCATCCCATGTTTTCCGATTTGGTCTCCGTGGGAATTGTCAGGTCATGGAGCCACAGTTCTGCGTCGGTGGGATGTTTTTCCCGATGCCTCTTCTGCCCCCGTCAGTGTTCAGATATTGTAGCCACCGCTCCACATGGCCACCTTTTCCTCCGTTTTCTTCTCATTATAAATGTGTTATTTTTTTCCAGCTTCCACTGCACAAAAACATAATAAAATAACAAAATGAAATCCCTGCAGGCTCATTGCTGCTGCATCAGTGTTGACGTCTGTAACCTTGACGTACTGCGTTTGGTGTCACTTTGTCTTATGTGGGTCATTTCAAAGCCTGTTCACACTAAAGTCTGATAAAAAGACGTATTTAAAATCCTAACGTGAACAACACAAAAAGAAAAGAAAAAGTCCGAACTGAGCATTAAGACCTGCCGCGTGAACGTAGTCTTTGTGTGTTTCTATTAGCGGGGGTTTCGTGTGAACCCTCCAACAGGGCGACCCCCTAGTTAAAAAAAGAAAATAAAAAGAAGAATGCAGTAAGTAAACAGAGATGTTTCTTGAGTTTGTGTTTGCTTTTTTAACATACACTGCAGTGGTAGCAATTGAGATTTTTAAAAAATACCCACTGGGCCTCTTTGTTATTTAACGAGACCTGAACAGACTCATCGCTTCAGCAGATGGTTTTTCTTGTAAAATCCATCTCCACTCCAAGTAAAATGTTCAAATGAGTTGTGCCCACGTGACTTATGGTCACGTGAGAGCTCTGAATGTAATCTAGGGATCCTGATCAGAGAGAAACTCCCGCCAGGCAGCTCCGGTCAGCCAGTCTGAGTACCTCTCCTACTACAACAATGTTTTGAGAATCGTGGAGACACATTTCAATGATCCAACTCTGGAAAAGCTGCCCATAACCACCGCTAATGGAAACTTCCTTAAGGATTCACTGTGAGTTTACTGCCAGAGAAGAAACTGAAATCTAAAACTCAGCATAGAAAAGACTTCCAAAACTTTAATATAAGCAGACTCTGGAAACAAAACACTAGAGGCAACCAGCCAAAACTCAGGAAAAGCAGAGGATAACATTTTTAACACAGAACACACAAGGAAAGTAAAGCTGGAAATCAAGTCACAAGGAACAAAGACATTCTGCCAAAAGAAGCCTAAACCTGAGGAAACATGTATTAAAGACTAATGACGAACAACGCGCAGGTGTGAAAGGGAGGGAAAAATGAACAAAGACTTGAAGCAGACACGTAAAAGGTGATCCAAGATTTTTAAAATAAAATAGGAATAAAAAATAAAAGAGCCTGTGGGGATTTTTGGACAAAAGTCGCAGTTACCAGACTACAGCTGAGTTCATGTCAACCCACGACAGACAGTGTGTAAACTTCACAAACTGGAAGACAAATGTGTGTGTTTGTGTGAAACAGGGAAGTTCACAGGTGTGTGAGAATTAAAGACAATGAAAATAAGGCTCAATTCAATGGATAATAACACATTCCTTGTCTGTATAAACCCACATTTACTACACACATTAAGACATGCAGACCAAAACACTCTTTAATCAGAGAGAAATGTACACGCACTCCCAGCATGCTTTACTTTTTGGCCCAGTTTCTCTTACACACACAAAATCATACCACATTACACACACACACACACACACACACACACACACACACACACACACACACACACAGATCCCTTTGATATATCTGCCTTTTCTAATCATACTTCCCCCTAAGTGTACTTTTTGATAAAACAACAACAGCAGAACCTCTACTTCTTCTTCTGCACACACACACACACACACACACACACACACACACACACACACACACACACACACACATACTTACACATCCACCAGACAAACAACTGAGCTGCACCAGAGGAGAGGGAGCAGGCGCGTTTTGGTGTCTGATATGGTTGACCCAGATCTTGGAGTGTGCGTGGCGAAAGATGTAAGGAGGAGGAAGGGAATAAAAGATGGGAGTCTGGAAGGGGGGGCGGGGTTGGTGTCGGGGTGTTATGCATGTGTGAGTGAATAAGATGATGAGGGAGTTAAAGCGTGGTGGATGTCAGCTCCTGGGCTGCTCACACATGCTTCTTTTCCGTGTCTAGGCTAATCTGAAAAGCAGCAGGGAGCTGATGAGTAAAATAAATGGACATCCTCTCATACACAGACAGCAGAAGAAATGGAGAACATTGTACCGTTGGGGCTGATTAACACTTCATTCTTTTTGAGAATCAATTTATAGCTTCTCAACTAATATTCTTTTTTTTTTTTGCAGTATTGCCAACATTAATGGAACCGGTAGGACCTGATTAATTCATATATGCTGCTTTTAGCTGGATACTAATCATTAATTTGCTCTAAAAACCAGGCAGCCACCAGAAATGTTAAGTCTGTCATTCTAGGTAAATAATTTATATTCCAGTGTGAAGCATCATGGCAAAAGTAACCTCATAACCTCATCTCATGCCTGATAATAGCTGGGAAAGATTAGATGGATGAAGGTCTGATGTGCTAGCATTACATTAAAATAACTATTTCTGAATATTAACTCGGAGCAAATAACATCTACAGAGTTGTCGCAGCTCCATATTTGTGAAGGACCCAGTAGGATCAACTGACTCGGCAAACGATTGCTTCATGTAATTATGATGGAAGTAATTCCACTATTTCACTGTTTGTCAACCGCCAATAAATAAAAGAGGACAACTATGGACAAACAACATTAAGAAGGAAAGAAAACTTTTTTTAATTTCAGGAGGCATAATGTTCGTCTGATGTTAAACACAGCCAAACGTTTAAGTAAAGTAAAGATTTACTTTTCGTGTGCAAGGCACACAAAGGATGTTGATGGTTCCATCCTTCTTGAAGGAAAATGACATATTTTCTCTTTTTTTTGGAGCAGTTTGCATGTATTGCTGTTACATTTGCATTAGTTAAACATTTCTGACGGAGCACTAAAGACGGAGAAAACTCGTCACGATCTTGGAAAGTTCTGCTTTTTGCGCTCTCTCTGTCTCATTATCTTTAAACATCTCACAGGAAAAGATAGAAAAATCTTTCACTCATGCAGGCAACTTCGGTATATCTTTCCTCAGGCTCAGTACCTGGTGCAGAGCGCCTCAAACGTCTCACAAAGGAAGCCAGTATTCCTGGAAACTCCCCGTCTTCAATTGAAAAGGTCTTTTCTCATCCACATGACATGATTCTTTCATCTTATCAGTGAACTCTGAAAGACCTGGCAGTAGTCGGGAAGCTGTGTTGGCCTTAGAGGAATTTGTCTTATAAAGCAATGGGAAAATGAAACAAAGGTGGACTTGAACAGTCTCTTGAGTGTATCTTCTGTAAACATGTCGCCAAATATCCAAAACCCACCTAGATTCCCATTGCTTGCTCATTTTCATCCATCTTTTGGATGTTCTACTGAGGAACGCAGGTAAAACCATCTTCCTATGCTGGAAGCATGACCAATTTGCGTCTTACTGCGATAGCTCTATCTAGTTCGATTAAAGACTCCCCTCTGAGTGTTGGCCGTCTCCTCTCCAGGCGGGCAATGGGAGCACGATGAGAAATAGGGCCAGCCTTGCTGCGCTTCCTTTGTTAGTCTAAAAGGCAATCATCTCCGTATATGTGTTCTGTAATCAGCGAGAGTGATTAGTTGAGAGGAAGCAGAGCACAAAGAGGTGTGTATGTGGAGATGAACAGAAACGAAAGAAGGTGTGGCTGTGCTGGAAGTTTGGAGGTAAAGAAAGAGAAATCGCTGTGGAAATGAAGGGAACAAAGAAACAGAAGAAGAAGAAACTGGGAAAGAAATGAACAAGTGGGGATGAATGAAAGACTAATGAAAAGAAAGAAGGATAGCGAGTTTTATCAGACTTTCACAGCCTTGGTTATATGACAGATTTGGCAATCCAAAGCAGTTTACCATGACACCCCCTACTAGGGACAATCGTCTCACTGCCGCGCATACACAAACTCCAAAGGATCACACACACACAGGCTGCGCCTCCGCCCAATTCTGCCTCTTTGGCACCCATCTCCTCCCTCCCTGCCACCCTCCGTCTCTCTGTGCAGGATAATCCCTCCCCCACTCCCAAATACCACTGCTCGTTTGAAAGATATTTCCAAGGGTCTGGATCTGAGACAGTCACATGCTGCATGCTCACACAAAAGATGTTGCATACATGCAAACACACACACACACACACACACACATACACACACACACACACACACACACACACACACACACACACACACACACACACAACAGGACTTACAAAACACAGGTATCGTCCCAAAACGCAGATGGCAGCATCTGCCTTTCACAGATAATTACACTCCACCATACCCACTATTCTCTTCCTCCCCCATCTCAGTCTTCTCCAGCCTTTCTAGACTTGTGTGTTTGTCATTATGGAGAGTTCATGCATCATTAACAATCTTGGCCTTGTTGCCGTTGTTTGTTCTGCCTTCCCATACTGCCTAATGTGAATCACAAGAAGCAAATGACAGAGACTTGCTATGGCTCATGCAAGGCTCATTGAGCAGAGCTGGAGGACTAACTTAGAGCTCATGTGCTGCAAATAAAGAGAGGTCCAGCAGATTAGGAAAAGCACAATTGTCTTTCTTTTAGAAAATTATTATTTTGGAGGTTTTATTCTTATTAAAATGGGACATGTGAGTGTACATTCCAAGTAATGTAATGCACTGTGTAGAAATGGAGTGTAGAAATATACTGAAAAGAAAAACACGTCCTCTATATATTAGGTAGGACAAGTGAAGAGTTTATGTTCGAGACCCAGTTGCAGTAGATTTATTTTAAGGGCAACGTCCCACTCAACAGTGCCAGAAGTATGCTGATGAAAGGACCGTTTCTTATAATTCATGGTCAAAGTTGTGGATTCTTTTTAGTCACATAAAACTGTACTCTTTTAAAATCATCACATACACATCAGACGCAGTATTAAAACAGGCAGACATTCAACATGAAAAACATCTCGAGCTGAAGTTTATTTGATTTTATTCCAAAATTAACCCTAACCCTGAATGATTTTTTTTTATCTTGCTCATGAAAGACGACCTGTGCTGGAGTAGTTTCAGAGGTCTCAATGATTATTACCCTGCGTTTTCTTTTCTTTTTTCTATCTGTAGCCAACTAATTACTGGCAAGTGGCGCTTTTTAAAAGCTAGCGCCACGTAGCTCTAGCTTGAGTGGGAGACCATGTAGTCGATGGTTCCCAAAAGTAATTTTAAGTTTCTCTCAGTTGTACTGGAGGCCATCGCAACACCGTCTAATCCCTTCCTAAGGTGTTTGGACCACAAACAACAACCTCTGTTTTATCAAAATTCAGGAGCAAAACATTAGTGGACATCCAGTCCTTGATGTCCTTAAGACGCCTGAAGTTCAGCTGATGGTTCTGCTTCATCTTCATAGACAGATACAGCTGCGTATCATCAGCATAACAATGAAAATTAATGCCGTGGTTCCGGATAAAACTTCCTAAGGGCTGCATGTATAAGCTGACCAGGATTGGTCCTAGAACTGAACCCTGCGGGACACCATAGCAGACCCTCGTCTGTACGGAAGAAACCTCATGAACATGAACAAACTGGAGTCTATCAGACAGATCTGATTTAAACCAACCTAGAGCTGTCCCTTTAATCCCAACAACATACTCTAGTCTCTGCAGGAAAATGCTGTGATCTATAGTATCAAAAGCAGCGCTGAGGTCCAGCAGAACCAGTATGGACACTAACCCATTATCTGAGGTCCAGCAGAACCAGTATGGACACTAGTCAAGTATCTGGGGTCCAGCAGAACCAGTATGGACACTAGTCCAGTATCTGAGGTCCAGCAGAACTTAGCTGTGTGGTTTACTTTAAGGGCCCAGTTTCTCCCATCACGACATTTGGGCCAGACTGCACGAACCTTTTTTCTACCCTTAATCAAAGCTTTATCAACACCTGATATTTTCATGGTTTTGACATGTCCAAGGAGCCGCTTCTCATTTCTGAATCCAAGTCTGTCTCCTTTCCTGCTTGTCAAGATTAAAAGTGCATTGACTCAAAAATATTTCAGGGCAGAAAAAGGCTGCTTGTGTTTTATTTATGAGCAGCTAAGAGGCTGCTGCCGGGCATCGCCATCAACATGGTGCTGGGGCTTGTTAGCTGATCCAGGTAAACACGGCATCATTGAAACAACTTAGAGAGAAGAGAGCACAATGGTGAGGTCTGGGAAGGACAGGTGGTGAAGGTGGTGGAGGAGGAAGAGGAATGAGCTGGAGGTGAAGGCGAGTGAATATTCCAGCTTGGAGGAGTCACAAGGACTCAAACTAGTACTTAACACAGGGCATGTGAATCTGCAACACACGCATCTACACACACCTACACAACACCAACACACACCAACAACACACCAACACTCACCAACCCACCCCAACACTCACCAACACCGCATCTACCACACCTACACACACCAACACACACAACACA
>CM026202.1:7998287-8039265 GCA_014839995.1 Xenentodon cancila | reverse complement strand
ACACACCAATACACACACCGACAACACCAACAACACCAACACACACCAACACACACCAACAACGCACCAACACACACAACACACACAACACACCAACACACACCAACACACACCAACACCATAAAACACACACCAAACACACACCAACACGCACCAACACACACCAACACACACCAACACACCAACACACACCAACACACACCAACACGCACCAACACCCACCAACACTCACCAACACACACCAACAACCACACCCACACCACACACACCAACACACACCAACACACACCAACACACACACAATATCCCAGAAGATCTTTTTCTTTGTCTGAGCTGCTCACATGCAAATGTGAGTTGTGCAAATCTCCCTTTATGACTGCTCACAGGTTTCCACTTCATCTTATATTCAGTTCTGACTCAGACATTTAGCAGCCGATATACATGAAACTGATAACAGGTGAAGCAAGAAACATCCTCACGCATGAGCACAACATAAATCCCAGGAGTGTTTGTTACAAGCAGTGTTTTTTTTTTAACTTAAAAGCAGGTTCTCTTCTTTTCAAGCTCATAGCTTGGACTGCTTTACTTCAAATCTCTGCTGCCTCAATCAAAAAGTTAATTTCAAAACTGTCTAACTGCTCATCCAGATGACCTGCTCACCACTTTGAGCCCTTGTCATACTCCAAGTCTCCTCTGAGTGAGAGTCAAACTTCTGTTCTTTTCTGCTTTCTTCCCCTGGGTCCCTGTGAAATAACCATTTAATCAAAATTTCTGCAGAAATGACACTGATCCACAGCTTTCTAGTGGGTGCACTTGTTGGTGCTGCTGCATAGTTGAACTGCAGTGTGGTGAGGGTATGGGCTTTCACACGATTTCTGACCCAGAACACATTTTTGGCACTTTAATTGAAGATCTCCTCACCACCAAGTGCAGACATGCTTGTGCACTTGAAGTGCGGGGAGGGGAGGAGTTAGCTCTTTGTATTTTGTTGACATTTCCATTCAAATATCCATATTGTCCCTGCATTCAAACAAAGTAAATCATTTACATTTTTTTCAGTTACATGTATGGATCAGCATACTATCTTTAGGGCTTTTCCACCAAAGCGGTTCCAGTTCTAGTTCGGTGCTGGTGCCAGACTTTTCAACCGGTGGCCAAGAAGACTGGAGCTATGCTGGCCCCCAAACCTTGCTGGGCCAGATGCAAGAACTTCTTAATAAAACATAACATAATAAATGACATAGGGTACTTGCTCTCCAGTGCTCTCCAGCCAGCAGAAAAGCCATCCAGCTCTTTGTAGAAGCGGCTCTAGGAATGGCATAACACTAACACCGATTATCATTGAACCATAAGACAACAAAATCAGGCTGTAAGAATATTTGGACATCATCACCTACAGTGTAAAGATCCTCTGAGTTATAATTCTGCAAAACCCTGTTTTTGTTGCAGCTCCAATTTACTAAATGCTGTCAACAGCTTGAAGTCATGTTTCTGTTTAGTTTCATCCACACTACCTACAGTGACATCCACATTTTTAGGTCTAATTACATGATTGTAACATATTACCAGCAAATAAGCTTCAATAAAGGATACTAAAGAACAAAAAATATACTCAAGAATGTTAAAATGCTTCTCACATAAAATGAAGCCCAAGTCTCTCAATCTCACTGTTTCCCATAGCGACATGATAAATTTCATTTGCACATTTCTGCAAGATCAGATTGGTTGAATGATTGTCACACATGGCTGAGAGATGTTCCATTTCAGTTCAGTTGTCTTGAACAGCAGATTCTCAGGATTTTCCCTCTGTGAGCATGTAGAATTAGTGAAACTGTAGCTTCACATTTCTTTGGATTGAATGATAACTTAAGCCCGTAGCTCTACATTTCAGAAGGTTTCTCTTCAGCCCTGTAACTTCACTGCTTGATGGAAAACAGCAGTAAACAGTCACCATGGCCATAACACCTACATCAGCAAACAAGGAGCACACACATTTCTGTTTGTTGAAACTCCCTCCTGAAGCCGGGGAGGGATGGCAACGGTTTGATGGATGACGCCAGTGTCGCCAGGCCAGGGGACAGCGCAGAAGGTCGGGGGTGCAGAGATACTCCCTGAAGGTGCAATTAGTGCTCCACTACAGGAACAGATAAGACAGGGTTCCTCTTCTGAACCAGAGCATTATTGCACTAATTAATAACTCAGCATGATAATGGCAGAAACAATAATAATTGCAACAGCAGGAAACGTATGTGGCAAACTGAGGCACAGAAGGAGGGATTTGTTTGTCAACCAGTCTCAGCTGCACTGAATATAAGAATAAAATCCTCACTAAATGTGCGTGAGAGGTTTTGAAGTGGTCAGAGTCGTTTAGAGTAATGTTGGTCATGTTCACTTGTCCCATATTGATGAGTGAGTCATTAATGGTTTTGTTCTAATAAAACATCACGAAATACATATTCTTTGTCTGCACTTACTCCGCCTAATCAACAAAAGTGGAAAGCAATTATGACATCTTTTAAATAAGAATTTTATTTTCCAGTTGCACTGTTGCCCAAATCAGGTTTTGTATTTTCTTTTGTTTATAACTGAAACAAGCTGTTATCAAAATGTTCAGCTTCCTGGATAACTGGATTTTCTTTCCCAGGCCAGCGGTCATGGTAACTGATATAGAATAAAGGCTTTCAAAGGAGTGGAAGCAGTTTTCCAGTTTCTTACTCATGAAGAAGTACTTGCAGAGGCACTCGATGAGAGCTAGATGTCCTGAATTAATGTGAGCATAAATGGGAAAAGCATGCTCAGTGAGTCAGTGTAAATATTAGTATGTGTACGTGTGTGTGCAGGCCATCATTACTAATGCATTAATGTACAGGCAACATTTCATAGAAGTAGATAGATTCAGGAGGAGCTCATCTTAAAAAAAGAAAATAAGAATTACCCGTAAGGTCGGCTGTTACTATTCATACCTCAGATTTATTTAAAATTGGATTAAAAGTTTAAAATGTAAAGAATTGGGGGGGGGTAAATTTACATCTAATGCAATAAATTTACATCTAATATGACTGGGCGCGTTCAAAACTGCTCTTCAGCAACCAATGGGTCACGTGACCTAAAGCTTCGTCCATTGTTTTATAGTCTGCGACTGTCACAGCTGTAGGAGTCAACACCACAGATCTGTCTTCCCCCATGTGGCCAGCAGTGGTACTGCTACAAAGCACGGCCTTATGCTTGCAGATGTTCTTATTTTAAAGGCAGGCTATCTAAGCAAACCCTGTCACACCACTTGGGGGCAGCGTGTCATGAGCATGCTCATGGGCAGCCCCTGGCGTAT
Source organism: Xenentodon cancila (assembly GCA_014839995.1). NCBI lineage: Eukaryota > Metazoa > Chordata > Actinopteri > Beloniformes > Belonidae > Xenentodon > Xenentodon cancila. The sequence goes on along the minus strand of CM026202.1, from coordinate 8,035,937 downwards.
GACACAACAAAGTGTGTAGATAATAGATATTAGTGCACATCATCAGCCAGTACCGGTCCTTATTTTCTCTTGCTTTTTTCTGTTATTTTATTGCTCCTTCTCAGTGCTTGTGAATTATCCAACATGACTGAGGTCACACACAAGCTGATCTCACAGTAAACTTTTCAACCAAGTGGTTTCCAAACCACTTTTGTCAACAAAAAACACACAATGGAAATGAAGCATAACCACGTACAAAACATGGATTCTTTATTTGAAAACTGGCCACAAAATATAATCTTGTTTGGCTGGCTCAGATGGTTTGTTTAATCTGCACAACATGACATGAGCATCTTTGACTGAATCCTGCAGTATTACCACAGTTTGACCACATGTGAACCCTCCTGACAGACAGAACAGGAAGCTCACGGTTGTAACCGGTGATGCAGCAGGCTGCTACTAGGAAGCCATCAGCAGAGTCATAACTTCCATCTGTGCTGTTAGACAGACCTGCACCTAATGAGCTGCAACATACTCGGAAATGAACTCTTCCTGTTTCAGAGCTGAGAAGAGAAAGTTCTGAAATAAAGCCACTTAAGGGTTGTCGCGCTCAAAATGATGTACAAAGTGATGCACAGAGAAAAGAGACAACATATGACATTGTTTCATAACAATAAAAGAAAGAAAAACGTCTCTGTTAAAACTTCCAACACATGCACACAAATGTTGGATCTGAAGATCCCACATGTTCTGTGCGTGAGAGCCATATAAGAAATGATTTCATAACAAAACCACGTCACTGTCTTCAGGAGCTTCAGTCTCAGAATATTTAAATGAGTTAACTTTTCACATTTGCAGGCTACTGTCACTTCACAAGACACCGCTCTGAGGAGAATTATCCCGCCCTTCATCTTTTCCACCACTCAACTTCACCACATGCAGCATTCATGAGTCTTCTGGGACGGCTCGCATAAACTACAGGCTGAATAAGAGGAACTTTACGAACGCTTTGTAACATCACATATACGAAGCCAATGTTTTGGGGCTTCAGGCAACACCACATTAAAGGAGCTGACTCCGCCCAACCTCAGATGGTCAAAAAAATGATAAAAAATTTTTATCCAAAACAACTTGCACTTTACTAAAACAATGCAGCCACAGTAAACGTGGTAAAATGTGGAGCAAGTGCAGTTAGGACAGCATTCCGGTGCAGAACGAGGAGTTTATGAGCTGACGTACAAGAGAGGAACAGCGGTCAAGGTACGGTACAAATGTACGGTAAAACTACAAATTATAAAAACATGCTTGTAAAGGAAGCTGTCATGCTGTAACTCTTCGGTATTTACACCAAAGCATGTTATAGACGTTCACGTAGGACATCAGGAGTCGGTATCAACTTGAAAAAAGTATGGAAAAGCGCTCAAGTCTGATTCCAGATAGCTTGATTGTCTCTTGGCCTTAAACGTGATAAATGCTTCAGTCCTTTTTCATTTTCTGATAGAAGGTCAATAATGAACACAATCTGACGGCGGTTCCTTTCTTGAAGCGTTGTGAAGCTGTTCAGTGAGCATGTGTGTGCTGCATCTGTGCTGAGCACTCATCAGCAGGTAGAGCTTCACTCCTTCCCACGTGCACAAGATTTGCTTGCTCCTCCTCACAGCTTGTAGACCAGACTTCTATGAGTCTTATTGAAATAAAAGCTGCTGGAACAACATCCGTCTCATGAGGACCTGTGGTGAAGCACCTGATCAGTTCTGCTCCAGAACCTGAGGAGAGACAATGTTGGCTGATCATGAGTTTGATTGTTGTTAGAGCAGATGAGACAATCTTTTATTTAAAACTGAACTTTTGAAACTGTCTTGAATTAAAGATCAGTATCAGAGCGCGCTGCAGCTCGTCTAATATGCTGTAAAAGTAGTTCAGACTGAACTCAGAGGGATGATATCGCTCCCTTAAGGAGGCCCTAAACCTCACAAGAGCTTTCATTTTCAGATCATCTCCTCCCTGTCTGCGTTGGACCTGGATTAATATTTTAACATTTTCTGGCCATAATCAGAATACTGCCCCATATTTTCAGTCTGGAGCCCTGCACTGCGTGGACAGAGGCAAATTAAAATGCAGACATATGGGGGTCATAAAACCGTTGAAAAAGCACATGTGCATGCAGCTGCAGAATGTGAGATGAAAAGAAATTACACTTTGAGAGCACTCATAACCTGAGTGTGCAGACGTGCAGCAGATAGCAGCTCTGCTGGTCAGACAAAAGCATCCCACTGTGAGGATGAACTGTAATCACACAAACACACAAGAGGAGGACTTCATAAACAGAACGAAGACACACAAAGTTCCTTCAGCTGAACTTAGTCTCCTTTTCTTTTCAGATATCACAAATCCAGTTTTAATCCTGCTTGATCTTAACAAACCCCTTTTCAGTAAACAGTGAGACACTGACGATGGAAAATAACCTTTTTGTTGTTTGTTTTCACGATTCTTAGGTTCTCAAGTGAAAGAGCTCCCTCCTAAGGAACCCTGCTGATTGACAACAGCCTCTGCGCAGGAGCTCCATGAGTGTACGCTCATAACCACCACTCCACCTGTGAGTGTGTGTGTGGGGCACCATGCTGTGGACAGTGCTTCTAGCGCTCCTGGTGCTTCTGCTGTTACAGACTCAGCTCGCCACGTGCTTAAGAGAGTTGCGCACCGGGGGTTCCAGTTCACCTCTTCATCCCCCTCCATCCTCCTCCTCATCTTACAATGCTACCCAGCAGCGGCTGCCTGGAGCTATTATCATCGGTGTGCGGAAAGGCGGCACCAGAGCCCTGCTGGAGATGCTCAACCTGCATCCAGATGTGGAAGTGGCAAAGGCTGAGGTAAAACAGCGCCCCCCTGTGGCCAGAAGACATAAAGCACATTAAGAAATGTGTACACACACACACACACACACACACACGTATATATATATATATATATATATATATATATATATATATATATATATATATATATATATATATATATATATATATATATATATATAATATTATATATATGTCACATGTTCTGTGTCGTTGTTCCATGATGCTGATTCTCTGAGACAACGTGCACTTTGGGTAAACAAATGGATGCATGATGTTTGAGCTGGTTCAGTCGTGCCGAGCGCGGCACAGCGGTACAGCTTGGCGGCACGGTGGACCGGTTTGCACGTGTTTTAGAAAACAGGTAAACTGCAAACTGTAAGCATAATGAACCTGAAATGCAGGAAATTCTGGATTTTCCATTTCAGATACTGAGGTAATTTAAACCCAAGGAAAAGGGTTAACCCAAGCCCTTTAAAGAAACTGAGGTAACTTATACTCAGAGTCTGTTACCATGGTTACTTTCTGACCGTAACCTGGTTAAGAGCTGGTTTTGATCCACAAACTCAGAGTTTCTCTTTGTTTTCCCCCCCTTAATAAACATGAAAAGGGTTTAGTTTCATCAGATAATCAATGTTAAAAAGCCTATTGTGGAGACGTCTGAACAATGACGGGGCTTTTCACTGACTGAGAGGCTGCAGGGGTCGGAACTGCTACGTTTGAGGATTCAAACAGCTCGTTTGTCCAACCCCAGTGATTCCTGTTGGAGTTTTACACACGGCCTCCACCCATCCTACAGTGTGTCCTCACCTCACAACCAATTCTTTGGGTTGTTTAAATGATTTATCTATTTTTCTTTTGTCTATTTATCTGTCTGACAATGTGAGTTTTCTTCATAACAATGGAGATGCTGAACTTGATTGGAGAGGGTTTTATTCTGAACACAAACCCATAAATTCAATTTCAAAGAACAATTTCACATAATTTCAGGTAGCCTGCGTGATTTTGAAATCAGTATTATTAAATGATTTACAATAAGGCTTTTTTTTAACTGCATCCTACTCTCACAACTAGGTAAATAAGTTTTGTTTTAGGACTTTCCAGTGTGGTTGCATATGTTCATGCCACAAATATTCCCAAAGCTTTTTGAATGATTTTTCGTTGACAGGACAAGTTTACATTTTCATCTGTTTTCCTTTTACAACCACAGATGTGACCAAATTCCTTTTATACTTCAACAAAAGCTAATTCTGATCATGAAGCAGGAGGATCCCTTCCATATACTTGGGGTTGCCATGGTGAATTGTACTTTGTGAGCTTTTTAAATAACTAAGAGTCAACATGCTCGAGTTGGCCGAAACGCCTCCAAAGCCCAGATTTGAAACTAGGACCTCTGAGCTTTTCATCCACGAGTTTATTAATTTTGAGTTGTTTTTTTAACTTAAAAATTGATAAACGTCCTTTCTGAAATGAGGCCCAGGAACTCTGTACACGAAGCATCCTGGTGTCAAACGTGAGACCGTCTGTCCAACATTTCAAACTTGGCAGAAGTTGAGTCATGCAGGAGGACAGCGATCCAATGCAAACAAGTACAGTTTCAGCAGAACAACTGAGGAAGACGATATTGCAGCAGTGACCCAGTCAAAGTCCAGAGCTGATGGTAGATCGTGGTCAGAACCGCCCACATACGTCAATGAACTGAATCAACATTGTAAAGCAGAACGGGCCAAAGTTCCTCCACAGTGATGTGAAACTGATGTCATGCTGATTATGTTTACTTATTGTACAGAACTTAAAGCAGCAGTGGACAAATATTCATACTTGTTGTCATGAACACGTCTGTTTAAACTGGCGAGGGAGCGCGTTTGAACCTGCAGCTGTTTTATCCACCGTTAGACGCAGTCATATCTCCACGGAGAGCCTCAAAGAAATTGATCCTGCAAGCAGTTTATCAAGCCCAAATCTGTTTTAATGTCAGCCACTAAGCCTTTTTTCTTGTGTTGTGATTTTGAAGGCACTTCTGATAAAGCATAAACCCTCCCGTCGTAATGCTTTTGAATTTCTCTGGAGTGAAAAAGGCTTGCTGTTGCCCCGTGTGCCTCTTGAAAGAGACGCCATCGCTGCTGTGCTTCTCAGCAGCTCTCACGCACCAGCGTGAAGGTTTTTCCACTTTTGTTTCAGGGACCAGTGGGCCAAAAACAAAGTTAAAAACGCTTTTCAATGACTAAGAGATGCTTGAATGTGTTTTCATACAGTGTTGTTTTATCTGCAGAGAAAAGACTTGAAGGATAAAAACAGTTGACTTTTGTAAATGGATTAACCACATTTTTTCAAAGAGCATCTCACAACGTCCTCTCTGAACTTTCACAAAAGTCATCTTTTACACTTACTAAAATATAAACAGTTGTTATTGATCATCTGGTAGCCAGATGATTGATCAGTGACGCCCCTTAAGTCCTGAAAAACTATAGGAACACTAGAAACTGATGGTCCAAATGAAGTGCAACTGAGATGAACTGGTGTAATGTTCATTGAGGTAGATTCAGAAATATTCGGGCTGTTCCACTTGTTGCAGTGCACTCGCCGCATCCCATCTCCATCAAAGTTTCGTAACACTGAGTGATGGATCCCAACACAGAGAGACGCAGGATTCACCAGGTGTTAATGAAGGAGTGAAAAAGAAGAAAAAAGAATTAAAAGCATGGGCAGGCAAGACATCAATCCTGTTCAAAAATTAGTCAGAAATGATTGATTACCTCATCTGGCAGAGAAGAAAGAAAACCATGAGTCATTACTTTTCTAGGGAAAGTAAAGTCTGGGAATGTGATGCAGGTGTGGCACAGACACACGTGGGGAAGTATGAATAAACACAAAGTTTCAAAATAAAACTGGAAATAAAGCTAAAGTATGAAACATGCTGATCCAAAGGAAAGAATTCACAATAAAATGAAGAATCAAAAGAACCATTATCAAACCATAAACAAGCGCAAGTCTTAAGGCTTCCTGTTTGGTAAAAACTGCTTTATTTGTCTTTTTTTCTGCATCGTCGCAAAAGAGGAATTTATATTTATTTCAGGAGAACTTCAGTGCACCCAACACATATCTGGTTGAACGCGGATGTTCACATGTAAAATGAGTAGAAAGAGTAAGTTCAGTTTAAATTAAATGCAGTTTGATGTTCACTTTTATGATGCTCAATGATGATGAGCTGTCCTACCGCAGCTACAAGGAGAGAAATCTTAATCTCACTTAATATCAAGTTGATGATAAGAAGGAAGAATGGGGGTAAATGTCTGACGGCTGAAGTTCGGCTGAAGGAGCCGGAAGCCAAGTTAACTTTGACTGACATACGGCAGGTGTGTTTCCGTCGTTTCTCTGAGCGACATGGCTGAACCCCGTTCAAAGAAACCACAAAGTCACGTGGCCTGATGCTTCGTCGTAGGCAGTCTACAGTCCCAACTCATCAGTGGTCAGAATGAGCTGCAATAAAAAATAATAATTCTTCAACCAGTTTAAGAAATAAATCACAGTGGTTTTCCCTATTTATCATTTTTGTCTTTGACAGGTGCACTATTTCAACGTGGAGGACCACTACCGCCGGGGTCTAGACTGGTATCGAGCCCAGATGCCAGTCACCCTCCCAGGCCAGCTGACAGTGGAGAAGACCCCCGGGTACTTTGCGGCTTCTCAGGTTCCCGCCCGTGTGCTGGACATGAACCCCGCGGTCCGTTTGTTACTCATTGTCCGGGACCCGGCAGAGAGGCTGGTCTCCGACTACACCCAGGTCCTTCACAACCGCCTGACACAGCACAAGCCCTACCAGCCACTAGAAAAGCTCCTGCTCCACAAGGGCCACATCAACCCTCAGTACAAGGCACTTCAGAGGAGCTTGTACCACCAGCATCTGGCCCGCTGGCTGGAGGTCTTCCCCATGGAGCAGATACACGTGGTAGACGGTGATGCGCTCATTGAAGATCCCTTCCCAGAGCTAAGAAAAGCAGAGAGGTTCCTGGACCTGCCGCCCAGGATAAACCCCAGTAACTTTTACTTCAACACCACCAAGGGCTTCTACTGCCTCCTGTCTGCTGGACACGATAAGTGCCTGGATGAGTCCAAAGGCAGACCCCATGCTCCACTAAGTGCCCAGGCCTTGAAGAAGCTTTGCCGGTACTTCAGGAAACCCAACAAGTTATTCTTTGAAATGGTGGGAAGGTCATTTTCCTGGTGTTGATACAGCAGTGCAGATCTACAGAGGATGTAAAGCTCCTCCTGAACAATTCAACACATTCAGGGACACAGAGGAAGAAAGTGATTTGTGTGATTTTGTAGGAAGTGTTAAACAATAAAAACCTTCAAGGCCACTTTGATACATGAACGTTTCTCCTTGTCCATACCTACTCAGGTATAGAAGTGGCCTGGGACGTACATGTGGAGAGCTGAAGATGTGTCTGACAGGGGCCACAGCGACGCTGGCGCCTCTGCAGACCCACTGATGAAGCTACAGCCGTGCCAAGTCTGATCTGACAATCCAGCGTACTTGTTCGTTCCTAGAAGGTGTGCACACTTTGAAGTGACGTAGAAGTAGACAACAGCTGAACAAACTCACTTACTGTTGCACTGTGACCTAATTGCATTAAAAGTCAATCAATGTAAGTCATCTCAGAACCAGAGAAGAACTCTTTGCTTTTGATTGCTCTTGGATTCTTTCTTTTTTTTGACCACTGTAAACTTTTTGTGTGTTCATTAAAATTTTTTAGCTGCCATCCTGTTTACATCATTCTTTTGTTATTTTGATGTCCAGGGTTGTTACTAGTTTTTTTTATGTTTTTTCACTTACTTAGTTTAATTTTTACATTTGACTTAAGTGTTTTCAGTGTTCAGCTGAGTCTGAAGGATGAGGTTTAAAGGGTTCAAAGACATCAAACCTAAAGACACGTAGATAAAGAGTCACTGACAGGCCTCTCTGGAAACGCCTCGCTCTCAAAGGGAGAGAAGATGCTCTCTGTCAGTGTCTGCCCAACGTCTTCTTTACATCAGGGATCAAAGTGAGCCAATGCTTCGTTTCATCGTAACGTTATTCCTGTCCAGGTCTTACATGAAGTTTCACCACCACGCTGAAGCAAATTACACCTGTAGGTCACCAGAGGGGCCGCGTGTTTCGGTCCTCACTTTGTTCAAAGGCTTTAAGCTTAATACGTCTGAGTTGAAAGCAACAGCTCAGACTGACATTTCATGACACGATGATTAAAGGAACGGCGCTCTGCTGCAGGATCCCACTGAATCACATCTTATTAGGCCTTTTTTTTCAGCTTTACTGTTTAATTTAAAATGCTATTCGAAAAACTGAGGGTTTTCTGCTCAAACAAGTCTGCTAAAACCTTATTTTCTTAGCCTATGAAAAACAGACATTTGAAAAGTTATTTTACTAGGTCTCTCTAATAAACCTGCTCTCATTGTAGAGTTCTTACTTTACCCTCATATTTTTTTTATCTTTGTTTATTTAGAAAAGAAAATGATAGTAGTTAGTTTGTCTTAGAAATGCTGATGTGGTGTGACGTATCAGCCCAGATTTAAGGTCACGAAGGTTAAAGCTGCTCTTGCAGTGCCACTTCTGGCCACATGGAGGCATGTAGCTCTGCTGTGAAACCCGGGTCCCACTGGGCGAGGACGCGCTGCGGTCCGCTGGGCTTGTTTGTTTCTGTCCTCGGCGCAGCCTTCGCTCCCCCCAGGAGCATTTCCGAAGCAGAAAGCCTCCAGCTGCTCAGCTTGATTTGCAGGATTACAAGTTCACCTAAAAGTTTCGAGGTCACATGATAATCATACAGTAATCTGCTAGTTCAAACGTGCATTTCTTGCTTTGTCTTCTGTTTTCTGGAATTATAGGTAAGAGACGGATGTCTGAGGTGAAATAAAATGTGCGTTTGGACTAACTGAACCTGTCCTCGTATGTGGGTCAGATCTCTGTAAATGTGGATGTTCAGGTCAGAACACACCTGTGGTGTTTTATATTGAAATTTCCCTAAGCCTTCTTGTGTGTGATTTCCTGCCAGCTCAATCTGCCGTGTATGAAGTGACCTGGCTTAGCCGAGGTTGAGCGCCAGAAAAGCCAAATCTTTACTGGAGCAGAGAGGACGGTCGCTTCTGCCACGTTCAGGCCTCCGTTGTCCCGCTCCACACCGCCACTTCACACAGCGCTCTTTCAGCCTCTTTACTCCTCTGTCACTGCCTTCTCACGCTCGAACAAGTGTCAGTGGTGTAACGGTGGCAGGTGGAAACCTTACAGTAGTACACCTCCATGCGAGTCACACAGAATAAAGGTGTTATAGTGTCAGAACTACTTACCAGAGTGGAGCGTCTTTGTGACAGAGAAAGAAGATGGTTTGCAACCAGTTTTGTACCTTCTGAATTGTCTGGTCATGTGTTAACACACAATGAGCGAGACTAAACCAGTTTAAACCAAAACGTTCTCGGGTAGTCGGCTTAACTTCCCAGTTCTGTCTTCACATAAATGATGTGTTTGAGGCCCGTGCGTGTTTCTGCTGTTCTCTGCAGATCATTTCAGACATCTGCTTCGCTGCAGACCAGAATGAATGCTGAAGGTTGACCGCTGGCTGTCCCCCTCCCACCTCCCTCAACAGGAAAACTGGTAAGAAGAAAACAAAGGGAGATATAAAACTAAACAGATGATTCCAGCTCTTTGAAGATGTGAGGAAGCTACATCTTTTATGTTTTCCCACAGAGACCCACACTGGTCTGGGAGACGCATCTGCTGTCAATCTCAATCGCACAAAGTTTCGTGTGTTGAGATTCATAAGTCTGCAGCACTTTTGATACTAACTTTGTGCTGGCTAGAGAAGATTAGGAAATACTTTATTTTTAAGTGATGTCAAGAGTGCAAAATCAAACAAAAGGCACTGCCACAGGAGCTCAAAAAAACTGAAAGAGAGACACGCAAAGGGAAGGAAGAACAGGAACCAACCACCTGACACTAGACCAGTGGTGGTGACAGATCAGCACAGAAAGAGAGAAAAGGGAGGACAGAGGGAGGCAAAACCTGAACACACACAAAAAGAAATCAATTTTTAAAAAAAAGGAAAATCTGCGAGCACTTGGACAGCAGACTGTAGCTGTGGATGCAACACTGGTGCTGTGTTTGAGAAAGAAGGCTGAGGTCCTTCAGTGTTTGCAGCAAGATGTTGAATATCTTCTATGTCTGTTGTGGGGAGTTCAATCACATCTGCAGTCATCTCTGGGGAGCAGCATCAGAGCCAGCGGCTTAAAGAAACTGAACAAACCGATAAAGAAGGCTGGTTCTGTTCTGGGGGAGCTGATCGTGCAACGGAGGATACTTTATAAAATAGAGAACATGGAATTAACCATGGGAGCATTGCTTTATCGGTAAATCGACAGCTCTTTCTTCACCATGACGGTCCGCTGCATTGACTGCATGAGTGCAGATGCTGCACCAATCCCTCTGTCAATCTCACTCTCCATCTTTCCCTCACTGGTGGACAAGACCCCAAGATACTGAAACTCCTCCACTTGAGGCAGGACATCTCCGCCTACTTGGAGAAGCAGGCCACTGTTTTCCGGTCGAGAACCATGGCCTCGGATTTGGAGGTGCTGATTCTCATCCCAGCTGCTTCGCACTCTGCTGCAAACCTCCCCAGCACATGTTGAAGGTTGAAGAAATCCTTTACATAAAAATTATGAAAAGAACCGGTGACAAAGAGCAGCCCTGCTGGAGTCCAACATGCGCGGGAACAGGTCTGACTTATTGCAAACCAAGCTCCTGCTCTGGTCGTACAGAGACCGAACAGCCCTTAGCAGAGGGCCCCGGACCCCGTACTCACGGATCACCCCCACAGAATACCACGAGGAACACGGTCAAACGCTTTTCCAGATCCACAAAGCACTCTTCATAAATTCATAAGATTCTAAAAATCAGATTAATGTAAATTATAATTGTAAAATATTTGAGAAGTGGTAGGATTAAATCAGTTGGACTTCTTCCTGCCCCTTTCCAGACATGTTCAACAGGATATATGTATATGTGTCTGTGTGTGTGTGCATGTGTACAGGTATGTATATATAGATAGGTGTGTGCACGTTGGGTATAGATTTATTAAATAGATTTGTTTATTTTGTGTACATAAATTTGTTACAGATTCATTTAGTTATACAGATTTACTTTCAAGGGGTTCTATGTGTTCAAATGTGTGAGCGGAGCTGTATATATGTACATTTATTAATTTATTAATATATATATATATTATATTTGTTATGCTTTATACATGATTTTGACATGTCTGGAATGAATCAATAAAACAAAACAAAACAAACTCATTCAAAGTAACAAGTTTCCAAACTGATGTCACGTAGCAGTCAGGTTGGACAACTTAAATGGAGGCTGGTTGACTAAAGTACGTCCCGATGTGAAAAGAAGAACAATAAAAATATTTATTCTCAGTGACTGTTCTGCACAACAATTCAGAGATCTGGTTTTGAAACTGTGGTTTGAGGGAGCGTCTGGTCTCGATGGCTGAGATGGACTGAGCTACAGTGAAGAACTGGGCACGCTGACTATCCTGCTGACCAGGTCATACACACCAGAGGTTTTGCAGGAACTTCTGGTGTGGTCAGGGTGTTGTTTTTTTAGGAGGTAAGTTTGCAAGACACAACTCAGTTTCACAACCTTTTTTGTAAATGTGTTTTTCATTTCACTCAGCACAAGTGTCGAGTATTTTAGTCAAAGATCATAAGAATCCACCTTTTCTCTCTCTGATACCGATTCTGATACCTGGGCTTTAAGTATCCTGAAACTTTTATTATGTATGTATCTATTAATTAAATACATCCAATAATTAATCTTACAATGTAGGCAAAAATATGTAAATGAAAAACATTTAAATTTTATGAAAATAACATGGTATTTAATGGTGCATAGATGTTAATACCATTAACCAGCCGAACTGATACTCGTCAGGAGCTGGATTTGTATCCTGGACATGACAAGAGTTACTGATGTTTTTATAACCCTCAGCATGCTCTTCTTACTTATTACACCAAACAAAATGCTTCTGAAAGCCGATAGTAAAGGGTTGGTAAAAACATAATAAAAGAGGGCCTCTTATCTCCTGCCTGACAGTGATGTCCTCCACCAATAAGCCTCCATCCGCCACATGTAGACTTTATGTAGACCTTCCAGTGTGGGTTGTGAAAAAAAGAGCTAAAATCCCTGGTTCTGAACACAAATTAAAAGATTAAGGCTCTTGAGATGTTTGGGAAAGCTTGTCTGTAATCCAGGACTGTCACCCACGAAAAACATCTGTCAAATCTTTCCAAGAAGGATCCCAAACTGTTGAGCAGATGTCATTTAACATCAAGAATACCAAGGAAAACAAATCAACTAGCATTTGAAAACTCATTTGGTCAGTAAAAGAATATCTGAGCAACAGAAAAGTGAACAAAATAAAACAAAGATTATTCTCAAAAACTGAAATTGATAAGTTTCAAGGTCTGTATATGTTATGACCTCACAGTTTGCCAAATAAAAATACTTAGAGAGTATAGAGAGTTTAAGTCCTATTGTTTGAAAAACAGCAGTGAACTCTAGAGGAAAACATGTTTATAGTATAAAACAACAACAACAAAAAATAGCTTATACACAAAATGTGGATACACAAGGACAAAAGAAAGTAGCAGCAATTTGACTTTAATTTATAAAATGATGTGTTCCTCTGGTTAAATCCTGAAATGTACTCACGGGTGCCGGTTAACCACACAAACATTAAATCAGCGAGACTCACATCAGATACTTTTCTTGTTTCGGGGAAGGAAAAGGCCGTCTGTGCCAGAGCGCTGCCTCAAAGGTCAGTCGTTTCGGTGCTGTAATAGCGTCCTCGCTGAGTCGGCCGTGACGTCCACTCAGAACAACACGCTTCATCATCGCCTCTGAGTCAGACGTGAGTGAACACAACTTCAGAGGTGGCAGCCAGTGCTTTTGAGAAGCTGCTTTTCTGTTCCTTTCTCCTTCAGAAATGTTCTTCTGCTGTCTCATCACTCCTCATTATTTCAATCTAATTAAAGCAAAGACACGTTATCACCTTTATCCCAATGAGATTGCATAAAAAGTAATGAGGTTGGCAGAATGAAACAAAAAAAAAACACTGTCAGACTTACTGATACTGTTATTTTTAAAAAGAAACTAAAGTTCTTAGTACAGGAAACCTTCTTCTTAATCATCAGTCCTGGAAAGCTGCAATATAAAAATATACATTTTGCAGGATTCATTCAAAAAAGTAAGTTGTCACCCAGACATGGGTTTTTCTTTTGGTTGTGTTTTGATGGCGTACCAATGGCATTGAGATCGCCTGGTCACCCAATTTATTTTTTCAATTCCCAAATGGCATTGTGGTCGTTGGGGCTTTTCCGAGAATGGTGATGTGTCTGCTTATAGCTGCAAGGCTGAAGCCTGTTGAAGCCTCATGGAGAAGTAAATCACTTCGAGACATTCGCTTCAAGAACGACATCCTGCTTCCAAGCATTTGATAGTCAGAAGAGCGACATCTGCTGGCTGTGTCGTAGAACGGCATCTGCGCGAATGGTTAGTGGTTGGAAGAGTTGACCCCGGTAATCTTCCAGACAAGACCCAGCATCACGATGGCAGACGTCCGAGAGCGTCTCTTGTGGTCTCTTTTTCAGACCTGTATAATTAATGGAGGAAAAGGGGGGGAATGTGCTTCGGGAACAGGGAAGGTGCTACTTCTGCTAAAACTACTTTGTACAACATTACGTGACTTGAGAATCACGGCTCACTGACTTCAAGTCCCACACTCTCAGTCACTCAAACAACTCTCTAGAGTATCTATTACAAACTGTGTGTAATGTAAAAACAATCAGTCTAATATTAAAACCATCTCTGTCTAAAACTATCATAACGTCAATATTTTCTCATCTAAGACCTTTTAACACTTAAAGTTATCTTGTCCAATTCTATCTAAGCTTAAATGTTTCTAAACCTAAATCTGACTACTGTGACACCCTGGGATATATTCAAAAAGTGGCGTTAGTCCTCTTGTAAAAAAGAAAATAAGAAAGATCTCAGAGAACCGTTTGAAAGCCTTGACATTGGTTAATTGGTTGAAATGCCACAAAGCTTCAACATTCCTGCGAAGCAGGGGGCAGCCTCCACCTCCACCTCCACCCCCCCCACAAACACACATGATATTCAGCAGGCGTCAAATGTGCAGTCCTTTACATTTCTATGGATTACAGTCTCCGATGACCTAAAGTGAAAGCAACAAGGTGGAGGAGCAACTTCGTCCCTGTTGTCATCAACATAACATGTTGAGAGTCATCCTCTCATCATACCTCCAAACCTCACATGGACATCACTACGTACCCCATGACTCTTGTAGATCTACCTTCAGCAGCAGTAATAGTAGTAGTAAAGTAGTCATTTGTTGCATGACTTTGTCACAGCGTGCATGAGTGTTGACTTCTGTTACCACAACTCTGTTTTCCTTTTTTTTAATGCACTAATTACCATTACTACATAATTTAATTGTATTTTAATTGATTAGTCAGGAGACAGAGTCATAGGATTTTTGTCTCTGTCAGAAGATTAAATCAAACAGTCCTGGGTCGTAAGAGCAGTGTGACGGTGGTCACTACTTAGAATTGCCCAAATTGGCCCCGTCACTTGTTCACTCACAACAAACTGAGCTGCCCTTGTTTATACTGAAAAAATAAAGATGAAACTGGATCGCTGCTCTGATGACAGGAGTTAGTGTGAAGCATGTTCTGTCCTGTTTAGTCTCAAAGAAAGATTAACTGTCCATCAGTTGAAAGAAACCTTTGATCATCTTATGAGAGGTGAACTGTTGCCGCTGCTCACACAACTCAATATACCTTGTTCATTATTTGCTTTCAGCTTCTGAAATGCAAAAAACAATAGTTGACACCTGTATGACTCTAAAAAAAAAGTCCCATAACCTAAACTTTTTTATTTTTTTGTTCCACTGTGCAGGTGTTTGAAGTGACTACTAATGAAAAACCCAAACATGACTAAACACTGTCATGTTTTTGTGGCCTCCTGAGTTAGAAAATATCTAATTCAGTGAGCAGTTTAGTTGTAGGTGACAGTGACATCACGAGACCCAGTTCAGGGTAGAATCTTCCTCATATATAACTTAATTTCAGTTGCTCTGCCTCAGAAGCTGGAAAAGCAAAACAGTGACAGCTAATTTCCACAGATGCCCATCCCAGATAGCCTGGCAACCAGCCAACCTGATTCTTTTCTTCCTCACACAGAGAATTAGTCTGCTTCCTCTGGATTACCTTTCACTTCCATGGAACACCACCACTGGATGCAGGAATACACTGCCTCTGGATGCCGTTGGACAGGCGTACAACCAACCAGAGCACTGAAGCGTGTGACGAATGCAGAGCAACAAGCAGACTAGTGTCAATAAAATGCATCCAAATCTCACAGTGGAAATGTCTGCGAATAAATTCCAGACCCACTTTCCCAGAGAGAATGTCCTCCGAGGTCCACCACGCGGAGGATGGGAGTTAAATCGTTCACTCTATCAACCAAAACAAGCTCCTTTGAGCAGAAATGTAAGATGTGGTTAAAAAATTTGTGCCGTTTCCATATTTTGAACTACGTGTGTAACATGCTGCATTTAGATCTCAGGAAATCTTTTGTAAAACATGTCTTTTTGAATATTGACAAATTTATCTGTGACATGTGCTCAGTTATGGAACCTTAGTTTGTAAAGTAACAAGACTGATAGTATGTCACTACCATTAAGAGCTTAAATGAAAAGTGAAGTCTGGCAAAAAGCATCAGCTCAGTGGAATATAAACAGATTTCAGTGATGCAGTTGAGAAACTAAAACTTTGCTTACATTCATCAATGAACATATGGTGATAATGTAAATGTAGATTTATATGTGTGAAGGTCCTGTGGGCGTCGAGTCTGAGCACCTGAGGGGACTGGTCCAGGCCAGTGGCGCCCCCTGCTGGGACGCTGCAACCCAAACCTTTTGTTTACGCTGCTGCAAGTCATTGCAATCACAGAAAGTGTCTGGGGCATTAGCTTTGCACTTCTCACAATCTCACTTTAACCTTTGCACTTTATTTTAGTTACTCTGTGCTTCTTTTTTAAATAAATGAAGAAAAGCTGTCCGTTATCCCTTTTTTTGTTCTCCACACAAGCTTTCAAATGTGAATACTTCCATGTGTAAACCATTTAGTTTTGGCACCATGTTGTTGGACAACTGACAATGTAATGCAGCACAATACTGGAAAGACTGTTTCAAACAAAGCCATGGAAAACATGCCAAGGATATTTATTCAAAGATAAAACACGCAGTCATTTCCAAGCACACAAGTTTTAGAAAAGACTGACGTCTGCTCTTCAAAAGTGTAAGTGACATGTCAGGAGAGCTCAGTTAGATACTACAAGTAAATGTTTTTAACTTTGACGATCTAGATCTTCTCAAAAAGTAGAAAATATCTGCACCCATCAAAGGGTTCCTGCTGACCAAACGGTAGGACATTTGTTCTGCAGTGCGGAAAAATATGGCAAGATCACGGTTCTGATCGCAGCAGCCAAGGACCACACCGTCAATACGTAATTTCAAGTTTGACAAAAATTTTAAATGCTGTAAACATTGACAAAACACTGCAGCAGACTGTTACAGTACGTGTTCATTGATATTAACTGATAAAAAAGATACTTTTCACACATGATCATCTTCGTGCAGTTCAGAAAAGTACAGTAAGTTGAAAAGAAAAAGCACCATCTCACATTTAGCAGTTACCTTATTAGCGGTCCAAAACAATCGTCTCCTTAAAAACATATTATAGTAAATGTTTTATCTTCAAGAAAATAACCACAAAACAAGACTTTTATATAAAAAATGGTTTAACAATTTTTCAGTATAAAACATTACAGATTGTGATGCCAATCAACAAATTCACCATTTCAAATATTCAGGAACGTCCCAGTCAAACGGTCTACAATAAAATACAAAGGGTTCTGTTGTTAAGGGATTTTTTTTGTACTTTTCTCTAATTAAGAAGGGGGAAATATAACAACAAAGCCTAACAATCACTCTTCTTTTGCTATAATATTAAAAATAAAAAATAAAAAAAAAAACAAATGTGAACTCCTGGTCCAAACAAAGCCCAAGTCCCGAAAATTCTGGTCAATGTGGCCTCTATGCAGTCTTCTGCTGGCCCTTCTTCCCAATGAGGGATTTGTGGATGTGGGGAATGACACCTGGAAGCAGAGCACGTGACTGAGATAAAAAATTTCCACAGAAAGCCAGTTCCATAATGAAAAGGCTTGATAAATGAGGCACATAAAATATCCTGAATTTTTTTTATTGCAAAATTCAAAGTTACCTCCACCAGCGATTGTAGCCTTGATAAGAGAGTCCAACTCCTCGTCACCACGGATGGCCAGCTGCAAGTGACGGGGGGTGATACGCTTCACCTTCAAGTCTTTGGAGGCATTTCCTGCCAACTCTAGTACCTAATTTAATAAAAATGACCAAAAAATGTATACAAACAAACACACAGAAGAATCTAACACAGAACACAAATATGAATTGTAAATGTGTACAAAAGTGAGAATCCCTACTTCTGCAGTAAGATACTCGAGAATGGCAGCACTGTACACAGCTGCTGTGGCTCCAACTCGACCGTGGCTGGTTGTACGAGTCTTCAAGTGTCTGTGGATACGGCCCACTGGGAACTGTCAGGAAAGATGCCACGTTATTGGTTTAAAAAAAAAAAAAAAGTAAATAGCAACAGGGCCTCTCAGAAGAAGTGGGGTTGCATTAAACACCTGCAAGAAAGCAGCAAACTGCCAAATAAAGATGGAACGATGTTTACCTGCAGCCCAGCCCTCTGGGAGCGTGAAACTGCCTTTGCCTTAGCTTTTCCACTGTCTTTTCCTGCCTTGCCACCAGCCTGCATGGAGTGATGACAAAATATTTAACAGGAAACAACTGAGCATGAAGTCAGAGGACAAAATTGACTGACTTGGCTGAGACAATGGGGTTTAAATTTTGAATTACTTCTTAATGCAATTGCAGTTTATATTTAAAATTATGCTTGTAAAATCCAGGAGAAGTTGGTTCAAGAGTTAAAAAAAAAAAAAAAAAAAGGAAAAACAGCGCGTCGCGTGAGCGCGTCGACGGACACCACTGGAGTCGCCCGTTGAAACGGCGCCGCTTTCCCGCCAATCACAAATACAACAAACCGAAGGCGGCAATTACAGTAAGAACCGGAGACAACGGGCACTGGACCAAGGGGTAAACGGAGGGCTTTTAAAACGCTGAAGCTCACCAACCGGACACAAACAGCCACGCTGTCAGCCGGCGGGCTGCTGCCGACGAGCCCGCGTCCAACGGCAGACACCGAATCTGGTTCTCAATTTTAAACTAGAAAAGGGGGAAAAAGTTTTCCCTTAGAGTCGCCGTGGGAGCTTGGAAACCTCACATGGCTTTAAACTCGTAAAAAAACATCAAATAAAAAGATCAGAAGCCGCGTATGTCTACGTTAACAACAAATCAACCGTTAAGCCAATAAAATAGCTAAACTTAGCCTGCTAATAAACCTTCCAGTCCGACAACACCGAGGCAAAAGCCACTTTTTAATAGTTCAAATCTTGACGGACACCTTCGTCGCACAGAAACATAAACCTGAATGCCGCCTTTGGCCCAAAGCTCAAAAACGGGGCTTTTCTCACGGTAACGTTGCCAAGCATGCTAACCTATTAGCTGACAGTTAGCGCTCTTCTGAGCCACAAACAATCTGCTCGGATTTTCTCACTTCGACGTCTAAAGCGTCGCTGCCCGCTACTGCGCACCGATGACGGACTCAACCCCGCCGCACCACGCGAAGCGTTTAGCGCTAATCAAAGTACACGTACCATGATTTTCGTGAAGTTATTTGACTGCAGAGCTGAAGGAGAGAAACAATTTCAGCTCCGAAAGCAGAGAAACAATAAACCCTTTGGAGAACCTTTTGCATGAAACCCCTCGTGGGAGTCGGGGCAGCCAACCAAAACTGGCGTTCTTACTTCGAATCTGCCGTTCGACCAATCACCAAACAGCTTGCAGGCACTTCGCCCATCCCCCACCTGAAGATTGTCGTGCCTATGTTTGCGCACGAAACCGAGTGGGCGGGACTGAGTGTAGCGTGTCCTTCCAGGGACGTCGATCCCATAGCCATAACGTGCAAAATACACGGCTGTAGCTGAAAACAACTTTCATTTCGGGAAAAAAAACTGCACATACAGTGGCTTAATATGCAGGCTTCAACACGTAAATTGTGAACGCTTGCAAAATGTCAAATGATCTGCTGAACATCGACACTGACCATGAGCTTCGCGCTGCTATTATGGATCGTAAATAAAATAAACTTGAATGTCATCGAGAGGGCGGTGGCGTTTTGTTGACAGGCAGGTAAATGGACGAATGGCAATACGAGCTCGCCATCTGGTGTTATACTTGGCAGCCATAGCAACCAATCAGACTTCGGCAACCACCATCGGGGATTCTCCGTTACATCGGCAATCAAGGGGAGAGGAGGAGGCGGTGGAAGAGGAGGAGGACGGGGGAGGGGTTGGGGGTCAAAGATACGCAGAGAAACGGGCTGCTGGTGGCGAAGATGGCGGATGGGGATAGTGGCAGTGAGCGCGGCGGCAGCAGCGGCGGTGGCGGCGGAGGAGGAGGAGGAGGAGGAGGCGGCGGCGGCGGCGGTGGTGGTGGAGGGTTTCATCATTACCAGCGAGAGTCGGAGACCCAGGAGTTGGCCTCGAAGCGGCTGGACATTCAGAACAAACGCTTCTACCTTGACGTAAAGCAGAACGCCAAAGGCCGGTTCATCAAAATCGCCGAGGTCGGAGCCGGGGGCTCGAAAAGTCGACTGACCCTCTCGATGTCAGTTGCGGCAGAGTTCCGCGACTACCTGGGAGATTTTATAGAGCACTACGCCCAACTCGGGCCTAGTACCCCGGAGCAGATTGCCCAGTCATCCGGTGGCGATGACACCGGGCCTAGACGGGCCTTGAAGAGTGAGTTTCTGGTGCGTGAAAACCGTAAATACTACCTCGACCTGAAGGAGAACCAGCGGGGTCGGTTTCTCCGGATCCGACAGACCGTTAACCGAGGCCCCGGCTTCGGAGTAGGAGTGGGTGGCATCCCCGGGGCTGGCCTGCAGGCCGGGCAAACCATCGCCCTCCCGGCTCAAGGCTTAATAGAGTTCCGTGACGCTTTGGCCAAACTGATAGACGACTATGGGGGAGACGAGGAAGAGTTGACCGGCGGCGGAGGGGCAGGGGGCTACAGCGAGCTTCCGGAGGGCACATCGATCATGGTGGACTCCAAGCGGTTTTTCTTCGACGTGGGATCCAACAAGTACGGAGTTTTCTTGCGGGTGAGCGAAGTGAAACCCAGTTACAGAAACTCTATAACGATCCCCTTCAAGGCATGGAGCAAGTTCGGGGGGGCTTTCAGCCGCTACGCCGAGGAAATGAAAGAGATCCAGGAGCGGCACCGGGATAAGATGTACGAGAGGAGAGCCGGAGAAGAGTCGGAAGGAGACGACGTGGACGACGATTGATGGAGAGGGAGATGGAGAGGTGGCTCTTTGTGATGAAGCTGACAACATGATGCAAAGTTGGAGATAAACAGATTAACGGAGACGGGAACGAATATGTTGTGCATGACGAATCGAACTATAAAATGCTAAAACACCGGAGTCAAATTTAAAAAAAGTATATTGGACTGATAAATTACTGAGAATCATGTTCTAAAGTTTAGGTGGATATTCTAGCTAGTTTAGCGCAGACTGCATAAGTCAGCTCCTGTATGAGATTCCCCATTGGATATATATATATATATATATATATATATATATATATATATATATATATTGATATATATATTGATATATATTGATTGATTGTCCATAACCTCACATGTAGCCCAGCAGATTAAGTTTGGCAGACACAGTAATATGTCACCTGTCCACTTCCAGGTTGATATCCAGTGATAAGAGCTCATTCAGGCTGACCTGGGGTCAGTGGGATTATGATGAGGAAGTGTGAGACATCTGACTTACTCAAACCAGCAGGTGCAGAATGGGAGTGAGACAGAACCACAGCTGTGTGTTTTGTCTGAAGTGACCTGTAACCAGCGGCTTGTCCAGACCGACCCCTCACCCCCCCAACACACACACACACACACACACCTACACATCTCCAGAACACCCAGAGCCACAGTCTCGGCTACATGGGGCATTCTTGGCATCGCAGGAAATCCTCTCAGCCCAGCGAGGTACCGTAAGATGATCTGTTACAAGCACATGACTCATTTGGATCCACTGCGCAATCCAAATGAGTCCAGACAACCTCATCCTCTCCTCCCTCAGCACCCTCCCTCTCCTTCCCCTCCTGGGCGTCCCTCAGGTGCTGATCTCCTGCTTCGATAGCTTTGGTGCGGCGAGGCCTGCTCACATGTGGCTTGTTGTGTCTCAGGGCTGAAAAAATCCCATCTATGTTTTGGGGTGTATCAGCATTTCCTGTGCCTGTGCATCATTCTCAAGAGGTTCTGGGTGCAGATCTGCCAATCTGGTTGGCCAGTTGCTGTACCTGAGGCATCTGTGGCAGCTGATGATACAGGGCCATATTTAACCTCTGTGACCTTCTTATTGAAGGGGATGCGCTGAGTTCAGGCCTCTAGCACTGGTCACAATTTTCAAATTAAAGCTTAATATTACTGGGCTTGAGCTACAGTCTCAAGGGTATCCTTGCTGACTTACTTAGGGTGCATCATCTGGATCCTCTAATCTTGAACTCTGACCATTATTGACTGAAGCAACATTCAGTCTGATTGTAACAAAACAATTAGGTGCTTTTTGGAAATAAAAAACCCACAATGGGGTGTTGTACCTAAAGAAAAATATATATATACTCAAAGAGATATACTAACTAAAAAGATCAAATATAGATAGAATTATTTTTCAAAAGAGATATATTGAAATATGTCTTAGAATTATGAGACATTTATTAGATAACGCTGCCTAAAGTGGCTTATTTAAAACACTAAACTTGGATGCAACTGTCCAGGGTGATATTTCATACCTGCTTCTTTTTCCTAACACTTCTGTTATTCCTTAGAGGAAATAAAGAGTACAAAAAAGATTACACATTATGTTATAGCAATTTCTAGAAAAAATGTAATTGAAGTAGTTTGTCAGTAAACACTTAGCACTTCAGTTCACTTTACAGAGCATCAAGTTGTCCCCTCGTTTCAGTCACCACCTTTTACCTTGTTTTGTCGCAAATTGGCTTTCCATCATTTGCCGTACGACACAAACAGACGCCTGCAGCCATCAACATCATGTCTTTAGCGCTCCTTTTAAGCGATATGATCATTTTTGCATGCCTGCTCTCACGCGGAGCTGCCTTGTGTTCTTTTCTTTGCATATTCTGATTGATGTATAATGGTATTTATCCATTCTTGAGAGCGGTTTCAAGTTTTATTTCTCTATTGCAATAGACAAAAAGGAAGTTTACTTCTTAGTCTAATTACAAAAAAAAAAAATAAAGCCACAACTTTCCCATGTTTGGGAAAATGTCACTTTCATTGTCCCACTTCCTTTGATGTTCAAACCTCTTGTTGAATTTTATTTTATCCCCTTTAACACAGCAGAGAAATGCCATATGAAAAGATCATCACCTGGGAGCAATATTTTTTTCTTTTCTATTGATATAAATATACCATATATAAATATATATATATATATATAATATTACACATGCGATTGAACTACATCCCTCTTCCTGTACTGTGTTACGTGAAATGGCAGCTGTTTCAGTCATGTGTGTTCTGCTGTAATATTCTACTAAGTTCCTTTCAACAACAAAATAAAAAAAAACATTTTTTTGCTCAGGAGGTGTGGAATCTTTTGTCCTCCCACAGCAATGCAGAGCTTCATGTTTTTATGATCCGTGCAACAGTGGTTATTGTGGTTCTGCTTCTTTATAGACGGGCCTTTTTTCACTTTTGATTTATTGAGATAATTCATTATATGACATTTTATTGGTAAAATTCAAATGGAGCACAGAAAAGAAATAGAACTTTGCAGACTTAAGAACATGTATTTTGCTTCATGCACATATACAGTCTCGTATTATATATAAAAGTAATTAAATATTCACATTAGTAGTAACTATAAGCAGAGGACATTCCCTTAAAACACATGTACAGTCAATATTATCAAGATTGTATAAGTGCATCTTTGGAGTAACGGATGAAACATTACTTATCTCAAATTAAAGATGACTACAAGTCCACATTATCTCTGTTTCTGGTCTTTATGTTATGCAACAGTGTTGGAAGAAGTACTCTGATACTGAAATTTGAAGTTTTTTAATTAGTACTTAGGGACATCTATCAGCAAGTGTGTGGTCCCTGTAAATGTAAAGTGAATGTATGTTTGGGGGTTTTAAGATTACTTTGTTGAAGTTTAAATAGCTATAGGGCCATCTTGAGTGGAAAAATGGTCTTAACTATCAGAGCAAAACATATATTATATATTATATATATTATATATAAAACGGAATAAATTTATGACAAAAATTACTTATATTCAGTATCTTAAACTTTTTTTTTTATTATTCTCAAAGTTATCTTGCAAACTCAAATCCAAAAATGTTTGGACGCTTCATAAAATGTAAATATGTAAATAAAAGCAGAATGCAATGTTTTGCAAAGCAAATATATATATATATATATATATATATATATATATATATATATATATATATATGTTTATATATATATTTATATGTATGTATGTATGTGTGTGTGTGTGTGTGTCGCTCCCAATCTGACCGGTGATGACATGTTTAGCCGCATGTTGTTGCTCCGTCGCTGCTCGTCTCGGTGGTGTTCAGAAAACGCCGTGGCCTTTATTGACAATTGGGAGACGTTTTGGGGAAAGCCTGGTCTGCTTAGAAGAGACGGCATTCATCCCACCCGGGATGGTGCAGCTCTGATCTCTAGAAATCTGGCTGATATTATTTGATCCTCCAGGCCGGGATGCAGAGCTGCAGTCTTACACGCTTCTCTGCTGCTTCTCCAGGACTATCGCCTGCCAATAAAAATGTAGAAGTAAGTTATGTAACTGGTGATTCTAACGAGGTGCCAAGTAAAATAGATTTAGTATCGATTCCTTGTCCTCCAAAAGTTCACCAAGCGCGACGTGATAGAGGCGTTAATCAAAATAACCTCGTAAAAATAAAAACCAATACGCATTTAGGTCAAACTAAAGACCTAAAAGCTAGATGCGGATTACTAAATATACAATCTTTAAGCTCCAAGTCTCTATTAGTAAACGATCTAAGTCTGTTTAACAGAAACGTGGCTACAAGAGGAAGAGTTGTTATTCTAAAAAAATCGATGCCGCCCGGTTACTTTGATTATCATATTCCACGAAGCACGGGCCGCGGCGGAGGAGTAGCGGCGATCTACAACTCTAGTCTTCAGCCTCACGCTCAGTCAAAAACTCCAGAGCTGGAAATCAGAGAAGAGAGTTTTGTTAGTGACCTTGGTTGTACCTCTGCAGA
Source organism: Xenentodon cancila (assembly GCA_014839995.1). Taxonomy (NCBI): domain Eukaryota; kingdom Metazoa; phylum Chordata; class Actinopteri; order Beloniformes; family Belonidae; genus Xenentodon; species Xenentodon cancila. Next base: position 8,011,445 of record CM026202.1, on the reverse strand, counting down.
TGTTGATTTCCCTGTTAGAGAGGAAATCGGCCAGGCCTTCCCGGCAGTGGCTGTGGGCATTTCTTCAACTTCGGCGACTCCCTTATGCTCTGACCTGACTCTAGACTGTTTGGTTCCTGTTGATCTCTCTGAGCTGACCTCAGTCGTCAATAGAGCTAAATCATCCACGTGTCTGTTAGACCCAATCGCAACTCGACTTCTCAAAAATGTTTTCTCTCTTATTGGTCCAACAATACTGGACCTCCGATAATGGATTAGTGTCCATACTGGTTCTGCTGGACCTCAGATAATGGACTAGTGTCCATACTGGTTCTGCTGGACCTCAGATAATGGATTAGTGTCCATACTGGTTCTGCTGGACCTCAGATAATGGACTAGTGTCCATACTGGTTCTGCTGGACCTCAGATAATGGATTAGTGTCCATACTGGTTCTGCTGGACCTCAGATAATGGGTTAGTGTCCATAGATCACAGCATTTTACTGCAGAGACTAGAGTATGTTGTTGGGATTAAAGGGACAGCTCTAGATTGGTTTAAATCAGATCTGTCTGATTGATTCCAGTTTGTTCATGTTCATGAGGTTTCTTCAGTACAGACGAGGGTCTGCTATGGTGTCCCGCAGGGTTCAGTTCTAGGGCCAATCCTGTTCAGTTTATACATGCAGACCGTGGGAAGTATTATCCGGAACCACAGCATTAATTTTCATTGTTATGCTGATGATACACAGCTGTATCTGTCTAGGAAGATGAAATAGAACCATTAGCCAAACTTCAGGTGTCTTAAGGACATCAAGGACTGGATGTCCACTAATGTTTTGCTTGGAATCAACAAGAGAGACCACGTCTCTCCTGTGTACATTTCCCTCCATTGGCTCCTCGTAAAACTTAGAATTCAATTCAAATTTTTTTTACTCGTATATAAAGTCCATAATGGCCTAGCGCCGCGATATTTGCAAGACCTGATGGTTCCTCATGTTCCTAACAGAGTTCTCCGTTCTCAGAGTGCAGGTTTACTCGTACTTCCTAGAAGATCCAGATGTAGATCTGGAGGACGGGTCTTCTGCTATCAGGAACCATCACTATGGAACCAACTTCCAGTTTGGGTGAAGGAGGCTGACACCACCTCCACCTTTAAAACCAAACTTCAAACGTTTGTGTTCAGTAAAACATCTAGTTGGTGTAAACTTTAGTGTGTCAGGACCAGTAGTCACAGCTGGAGCTGCAGGACCAGACCAGAGCAGCTGGTCTTCAACACAGCTTCATCCTGGATCTGCTGCTGTAGACCTGCTGCAGGGGGACACCAACATGATCCACTGACTGGTGCCCCTCACCTCCTCTGTTTTTTTTTCCCTTCTTCAGCTCAATCCTTATTATTATTATTAACAGTATCTCATAAGCATAATTGTGCTCCATCTGTGAATCAAAATTTGAAATTCTATCTGGAAACCATGGACACCGTGTTCTGCAGACTATAGAGGAAAGCAACCAGGTTGAAAAGTCTGCATCTCTGATGGTGACTTTTTAGAGCAACACGTGCTCCCATCCGGACGTCTCTTTCAGCAAAAACCTTTCATATTTTAGTAAAATGATGCTAAAACAGTGCATCCATCACAGCAGCATGGCTTCACAGAAAAGGAATCTGGGCGCTGAACTGGCCTGCTGAAGTTCAGACTGTTTGCTAAAAGAAAATATTTAGCAAATCATGAAACAAAAGAGCTGGAACAAAGACTCAGGACTGGCGAGTAGCTAGAATCCTGCATCAGACAAGAATGGGACACCATCCCTCCAGCAACTGGTCTCCTCACCTCCCAGACGTTTACAAACAGCTGTTGCCATCACATTTAGAATGAGCAAACATTTTCCATGAAGTGGGAAAATGTTCCAATTTCAACTTCTGATATCATGTTTGTGTTCTATTGGGACTAAAGAAAGGCTTTATGAGATTTGCAAATCATTGCATTCTGTTTTATTTACATTTTTAAAAGTTGTCCCAACTTTTTTGGAATTAAGGTCTTAAATGAAACAATAAGAACAGTCATAAAATTGTGATTTCTGGCTCCATCTTGCGAGGTGGGTGAGGAACTGTTGCTGTCAACAGGACCAGATATCAAGAAAAACTTTACGCTTTCACAAGTTGTGTTTTTTCAGGCATTTCGATCCTCCAGCATCATTCTTGTTCTTGTTACTTAGAAATTCCATCCATCCATTATCTATACGCTGTAACCGTTTCCGGGTCACGGAGACACATATCAGGCGAAAGGCAGGGGTCCAGCTGGACAGGTCGCCAGTCTATCCAGGGCCACATGGAAGACAAACAACCAATCACACTCACATTCACACCCAGGGAGAAATTAGGATGATCAATTAACCTACCCTGCATGTTTTTGGACAGTGGGAGGAAGCCGGAGTACCCGGAGGGAACCCACGCAAGCACGAGGAGAACATGCAAACTCCACACAGAAAGACCCACCGGGCCGGGAATTGAACCGGGAACCTTCTTGCTGTGAGGCAACAGTGCTGACCACTAAGCCACCGTGCTGCCTACTACTACTACTTAGAAATTAGTTTTTGTAATGCATTATTCTTGGACATGCTTTTTGAAAAGGTTGTGTCAAAATCTCTGGCGCTCTTTATGCCACTGAGTTTGAAAGAAGGGTCATGACAGATTGTATCCTCCTCTGATCATTATTCAAAAACAATGCATGACTCAGAGAAAAGATTTACAGAAATTGCCATGTTACTTCCGCCACCTGTCTCGTGCCACGCAAGCCTGCGCCTGTCCGGACAGCTCTTGCTGCATCTTTGCGCCAATCAGCCAATGACGTCTTAGTGTTTATGACATATATAACCAGCCCAATCAAACCCGACCCAAAAATCATTATGCATATGTTTGCAAATGAACGCAAGTGACCAGAGGTGACCACGGTTGACCGCTCAGTTCTGGTCAGCCCCCGCATCAGCCCCCGCATCACTGGTGCCTACATGTTGTTTCATACTTAAAGTGAAGTTTGAAGACTTATATGGGATCAGATGACACGGCTGAGTTCTACCACTGACTTTGGTGGCCTGGTTCAAGGTTTTCCTTTTGTGAGCTGTTGCGCAACTTTACCTTCACTTTTCTGTTGCTTCAGCTACATGACCTCTACTCTTCAGTTCTTCCCGGTAAATGTCCTGACTTTCCTATAAAACACAAAGGCATAATTTAAAATCGGTTTCTCCAACAGCGATGACGAGCTCTCCCAGTCTACATGCGCATACAGAGACAAACAACCGTGCACACTCACGCTCACACTACGGGCAATTTAGAATCATCTACCCAGTATGCATTTTTTTGGACTGTGAGAGGAAGCCAGAGTACCTGGAGGGAACCCGTGGAACCACAGGGAGAACATGAAAACTCCACACAGAAAAACCCACCGGGCCGGGAATCGAACCAGGAACCTTCTTACTGCGAGGCAACAATGCTGACCACTACAGCCAGATGCTGCCTCTTATCAGTATGACGACCACCACCACCAAACTTCACAGATGTGCTCAAGGTAAGTTGAAATGGAGTATATTTTTAAACATAACACAGCTTATTTAAACTAATTAAAATGTGTATTTTGGCCTCATCCATACTTAAAACAGCTTTCTCATTCTGTAGCCTTCAAACCACTGCAGTTCTGTGTTCTCATAAGAAAGGACTCATTTCAACAACTCCTTTCTTGCCTCTCAGACTATTACAAATTCACATTCAAAAGAGTTCAAGATTTTAAGCACCATCCCCGCTCATTAAAAATATAATCAAGAAGGCAAATGGAAAAAGTTGCTATAAAACTGCACAGAACAATAATTTTAGACAACAAAAATTTTATGTATGCCTCATCAGAACCCAGCATGGGTACATGATTTGAATTTTTTTTATATGTTTGATATGTTTGATATGTTTTGTTTGAAAACAAAGTAAGACAAGCTAGATTTAAATGGTGTTGCCACATAAAGAGGAAGAGTAGTGACTACACCGGGAGAAGGATGCTGGGGCTGCAACTGCCAGACAGGACAAAAAAGAGGAGATTTCTAGATGTGGAAGATATTTGAAGATATTCATTTGGTTGATAGAGCAAGATAAAGAAGACAGGGTGAAACAGAAATGGACAATCACAACACTTGAAAGGAAAAGCAGTATTTTGTTAAAAAAATGTAAGCCCTCTAAACAAAGTAAACTACAGTGAAAACACACCAGCCATTGATTTTTATTAAAAAGCCCACCATCTTTTTGTTTTTGTACTAAGCAGCAATATAAAATACCTTGGTATCTATATTGACAGCAAACTGCATTGATCCTCACATTTGAATCAATCTGTAAAAAAACACATCAGCATATGCTCTTTTATTGTAAGCATAATTGTTAAATATCAACACAACCTTTATAAACAGGTCTTATTATGTGTTGACTGTTCTTACCTTTTCCTGGCTGGTTCCTTAAACCATCCTTAAAATACTGTGAACCTTAAAGTTTGTGGTTTCCTGGACGTCCGTAGGATGTCGTCAGAATGCTGAGATTTGGGGAAGCCAACATAAGGTTGACTTTAAGGAAATGCTGACTCTATTGAAATGCAATGAAATTATGTTGAGACCCGGTTTTGTTTTTCCCACGAGGCTACATCAGCCTCCCTAAAGTGTCCACGACTCAAAAGCGTTTTGGGGCTGGCTCCAAGAGCGAATCCGTCTCCACTCACTCCCCGATTGAACCTTATAATTCAGCCAAACTACTGTATTTACCTATTGTTTAACGTGTCTGTGCACTGACATCATTTTCCTTTTACATACACAGCACCACTCTCCACCTCCATACACCACACACACCCTCAGTGACCCCTCTGAGCGCTACATGATCAAGAGTCTGTGCAGAGGCAAAATGATAAAGAACGAAGCAGTAATGCGTGTGAGTCACAGGGAGAACAGCTCAAGGGCACATAATACCACGCTGAGCCGGGTGCCGGTGAAAGAGGGGATTATTTCACACGGTCCCGGTGTCCTGATGGCCTGCTCCACAAATACGAGCCAGGCTAAGCTGCCCAGCCATCATTCAGAGCAAGTGTGGCGTGAGAGGCAGCGAAGGTTTTGAGGCAGTGGGGTGCCCACCTGGTACCCGAAGCCCTGCCTCATGTACACTCAGCGGGACAAAAGTAGTCAGTCAGATCCCTGGCAGGGATTGTAATGACCTTGGGTTCAGACACGTATACAGCCACAACAGCTCCTGCTCTCCTTGGAAGGGTTTCTATTGAGATTTCGAAATCTTTATAGAAACCCTGTGAAAGTTTCCCCGAAACTCTCTGAAATCCTAATAGAAACCCTGATGTTGTAAGGACTTTGGATATGTGGCCATTAAGGTATTGTGTCACTTCCTATTCCAATCTTCTATTTATATCTAAAATTCTGGAAAAGGTCGTTGCAGCAGCTGTGTGACTATTTGTATAGAAATGATCTATTTGACGTTTTTCAGTCAGGGTTCAGATGCATCATAACACAGAAACAGCACTGGTTCCAGTCTCGAATGACCTTCTTATGACCTCAGATAATGGGTTGGTGTCCATAGATCACAGCATTTTACTGCAGAGACTAGAGTATGTTGTTGGGATTAAAAATCTGTCTGATAGATTCCAGTTTGTTCATGTTCATGAGGTTTCTTCCGTACAGACGAGGGTCTGCTATGGTGTCCCGCAGGGTTCAGTGCTAGGGCCAATCCTGTTCAGTTTACACATGCAGCCCTTGGGAAGTATTATCCGGAACCACGGCATTAATTTTTACTGCTATTCTGATGATACACAGCTGTATTTGTCTATGAAGATGAAACAGAACCATTAGACAAACTTCAGGTGTCTTTAGGACATCAAGGACTGGATGTCCACTCATTTTTTGCTATTAAATTCTGAGGTTGTTGCATATTAATCAGGTTTGTAAGACTGCGTTTTTCCCCCTCCATAATATCTCAAAGATCAGGAGCATCCTCTCTCAGAGTGATGCTGATAAACTAATTCACGCGTTCGTATCTTCTAGACTAGATTACTGTAACGTGTTGTTGGCTGGATGTCCAAGTAATTCTCTGAAGATCCTCCAGCTGATCACAGAAGAACCACGTCTTTCCTGTGTTCGCTTCCCTCCATTGGCTCCCCAGAAAGCAGACAACTTGTGTTGTAATAAACGCTATATAAATAAAAATGAATTGAACTGAATTGATTTGAACTTTATCTCCATTCCAGTTTATGCCAAAGGTGCTCAATGGAGTTGAGGTTGTGGATACAGATTCAATGACATGACAAATTCTGCTCCTCTGTTTGGCAGCCAGATGGGCTGGATTTGGCAGATGCTAGAGGAAAGTTACCTGCTTATCTGCATGGTGCCACCAGTGAAGTTTGGTGGAGGAGGAGAAACGATAAATAAAGCACGAATTGCTCTCTCCAGGTCTTTCAAAGGAAGGCCTTTTACCTCACCTAAAAGTTGCAGATGAAAAAAGTTAGTTTTAATCACTGTAAGGAGAATTATTGTTAGTTGTCCTGGTCAGACCAAACATTGGTTATGTAAGATGTTTTTCTAATTGTTCGCTTATATCTGAGAAAAGTCTTGTTATTTTGTTAGTTCCTGAGAAAAGTCTTGTTTTTTCTTTTGTGTGCCTGAGAGTTTTGTGTGCCTGAGAGAAGTTTTTGTTATTTTGTGAGTAGAGCTGGGAAAAGTCTTTTGTTTTGATAGCATGTTCTGAGAACGGTTCCTGGTTTACAAAACATGTTTTGTAAACCAGGATCTGTTTCCAAGAGCAGGGTCTGTCAGTGGGGTGGGGTTGGCCCCCCCATCTCACACACGGCCCTTGTACGAGAGAATATAGCGACGGAAAGTCTCTGTCCGGGTCAGAGTCAGCTGCGGGTCACGTACGGATGCCCAGCAAGGTTGGAAGCTGCTTTTACCGGGACTGTTTGGCTCTCCAGTCCGTGTGTCAACGGTAAGGATGGAACGCTTCTCCGATGGTTGTTTGGAGCTATGCTCTGCAGGGGGTGAACGACACTTTCATCCTAGCATCATAGTAACTGGGAATAATGCATTTATGATAACTGAAGTTTGTGTGAGTAATGCATTTATGATAACTGAAGTGACTGACTTTGGCTGTGCGCTGCGGGGGACACAGGTTGGTCCTAGCATCACAGTAGATGTGGTTTATGTATATATGAAAACCAAAGTGATTGATCCTGCTAGAATCACAGTGAGTGTGATTTTGTGTGTGCGTGAAATGTAGTTAACCAAAGTGAGAGACACTTTGGTTAGTCAGTGTTCTTTTGTGTGTGAAAGTGTGTGAAATACCTGTATAATATTCTATATGCTTCATTCATATAATCCAAGTTATATTCTTTGTGTGTGTTTTGCCTATATAACCAAATAGATTGCTTATGCTATGCTTTGCGTAAAATAAATATATATATATTGTTCATCAGAGTCTGTGTGTGCTTTCTGTGTGCCTACCTCCGACGAACCTTAAGAAAATTTCACACAACATTTGGCGTCACGAACAGCGACTAACGGAGGATGTACGCAGAAATCAGATTTAAGTGAAATAGTAAATATTTCACAACATTTGGGGTCACGAACAGCGACTAATGGAGGATGTACACAGAAATCAGATTTAAGTGAAATAGTAAATATTTCACAACATTTGGCGTCACGAATTTAGAGATTATCGGAGGATTTACACAGAAATCAGATTTAAGTGAAATAGTAAATATTTCACAACATTTGGCGTCACGAACTTAGAGACTGACGGAGGATTTACACAGAAAAACATGTTTAAGAGTAAAAGAATATTTCACAACAATTGGCTTCACGAACCTGGACCTTAGAGATTAATGTGCACAGAAAGAAATAGTACATATGCACATTTGGCATCATGAATTTACAGATTAACCGAGGATGTGCGCGGAAAAACATGTTTAGGTGACGTGGTAAATATGCACAACCTTTGGCGTCACGACCTAAGAGATTAATTAAGCACAACATTTGAACGAATTTAGAGATTAACAGAAGATATACACGTAAACTATGTTTAAGAAGAATTAGAAAAACAGTGATAGGCCGAAAGAGCCAGAAGGCTCCTTATTGCTGTGTTGAGTAGATGGAGAGACGTTGCTTTATGCCTGCCCATGGCAGGACTTGGTTGGTAACGGATCTCCAGCTGTGGTGTTGAAGTGCTGTCAGGCAGTCACGTTGCGCCACAGGCCCCGATGGGGGGAGTGCGGCGGCGGATGTGGGTGTGCGCTGAAGCACGGCGGAGAATGAGTGGACAGTATGACTGGTTAAAAACTGCAGAAGCAGCAGCTGACAGGAGCTCAAGCTGACTGTGCGTTAAAAACGGAGCTGAACCGTTTGTTACGATGTGGACGTGACCGGCTGACGGCGTTGGCCGAGCGGTCTGTGACTCAGGTCTCCAAGATAAAGCAGAGACAGCGGCGTATAAGACCTCGCCATGCAGACGCACCTGCGCCGCGTCTGCATGGCGAGGTGCGGTCTTTTGTGGACAAATCCTTGATTTTGACATTATTGTGGTGGTCGACTGATCGCTCTATGAGCGAATTCAGAAGCATGATTGCTGATTTGGGTTCCCTTGGGGAATGGGATGTACAGAAGGGGTTAAAAGTACATTGTTTTCTGACATGACTCTATTGCTGCAAACGCTTAGACAAATGCGTTCCTCCTCCTCCTCTCCGTCCGCTTCCTGCTGAGGGCTCGGACGGACACCGGGGGGCCACGCCCTAAGCACCGCCCTCCAGCAGACAAGAAGGAGTCGAATTACTCTAGTGCTGAGGAGGAGTGAAACTAGTGAAGATAGTGACTCCTAAATCACAGACAGACAAAAAAGACAAAAATAAGGATCATAACCAGACGTGCATCTATTCTGAACTGTTAGATTTACTGCTTAATTACTAGGATGAAGGTCGAGCACCGTAAATTCGGTCCCAAATTTGGTCTATTGATGATATACGACCCCATGTCTATGTAGATATCTATTGGAATAAATTAGTTCAGCAATTTAAAGGACCCATAGTCTCCCTAACAGGGTTGGGAGGCGATGTTGTTGTTGGAAAAGCTACCGAGCTGACAAATGCTAACAAAAGAGTCGGGACTGAAAAGTGTTGGTCAGATCAGGCCAGGGGTGGAATGTAACGAAAATGATCTTGATTGTCCTGATCTGACCAAACATAGTTAGATTAGATTCAGTTATCATCCCTACAGTGAAAGAGTGGATTTTGGGAAGGGATGTTTTTGCAGGAATGACACTGTATCTGCAGCTAGGACCCGTGTCAAAATGCTATTTTAAAGAGAAAACTAATAATCTGTTGTCTTTGTGTTCCTAAGCATTAACTCTCTTTTAGGTATGTTCCCGTGGAGATTGTCGATCGGACGGACTGATGACGGCTCCTCGAGGTGGCCACATGGGCGTCAACCACAGCAACCGGTGTACTGGCAGTGCAGGCTCCTGGGCCCTACCCTCCGTGCTCTCGTTGCCCTGGGGTGGATCAGCAGCAAGCCCTCCTGTCAGGTGGCACCAACGCCAGCTGTCCAGATGACTACAGTGCGTCAACCATACATGGTGGGATGGCGCAATTCTACCCGGCCGAGGACGCAGGATAGCTTTACCTGCCCGAGAAATCGAATACAACATGTGGATTTGCAATGGAAAGTGTTGTTTCCAAAATTGCCTAACTGTCCCCAGCAATGCAGGAGAGCGTGGTATGATGCTTTGCTGGGGGGAGTGGGAACTGTGATGGGTCTGTCTAACACGATTGATGGAGCGGTGACTAGAACTATGTTTTCGAACACTGGACAACAGACATCACTTGGAATACAACAGGTTGGACTGTGGATGCCCTCTGCTGTTTGGACACAACACGAGGCTGCTCAAACACTCCTGCAAACCTTAACATGGGATACTGAGATGTGGAATCTAACTGTGGATGTTCTTACCAACAGGACAGAAGCTTTACATATGACTGTTTGTAATGTGCACATTGTTGATATGAAATTACAACATGAGCGTTTCATCAGAGCTGTTACTACCAACAATCCTATTGAATGGCGACGGATGGGGAACAATTCTGCAGATTGGTGGTTGGAGCTCCCTCCTGAAAAGACTAAATGTAATGAGTCAATGTGTATGGGACATTCCTTACAACTGAATGTCCTGAAACTTTTGACTGTGTGTAAGTGTTATGTGTTACCTGTAATCACTGATACCGGATACTGGTTTTTGAAAACACGGGGTGATTGGTTCAGTCTCCAGACCAATCACACTTGTGATTTACAAATGTGTGACATCACTGATAAAGGGATGGCTTGTGTGACTAGAGATGCATATCAAGAACCATGCTTAACCACGGTACAGGCAATGTGTGAATGGTTTGTAGAACCACCGCGAGATATGCAGATAGGACCCCATACTCTCTGTGTAGCAACACTGTATAGCCATCCGTTATTGCCTGGGACACCCTATACTGGCTGCCTCCATGGAGTTCACGTGTGGCACTGGAATAACGAGACCTATTACTTGACTAATTACAGATCTGACCACCGACTTAGTCAGGTGCAATGGAGTATTCTTCATATGCCCTGGCGTGTTTCCCTGGATCGGTTTAGAGGCGCACTGAATCGATCCACGGAACTAAATGTAATTGTACAATCTCATAGGTCCAACGTTTCCAGACTGCTCGTGTCCACCGTTGTGGCTCATGGAAGGGTGTTGCATGCCGCCAAGATGATACAACAAGATTCAGCTTATCATTGGTGGGATATCTTCTCGGGAATGTCTGTGTCAGCACGGACATCTTTTGTGCCTCCTTTATTGGTTTTAATAAGTATTATTATCTTGCTCACGCTATGCAATGTATTAACTTGTTTTTATGTTAGACGGGTGAAACGAGACTTAACTCTCACTCTCTATAATGCTGCTTTAACATGAAAATCACGCTATATGTAAGAGACGGGTGGTTTGGCCTAGAACACTTTGAAATAACCATAAATCCGAGTGTACCAGGACACCATTGGCATTATATGTATTGGGTAAGTGGAAATTACTTTTACAGGGAGCAGACCTTCCTAACTCGAATGGAACTCCTTAACCATGCAGTAACAACCACCGCCGAACATTACTGGGAGTTTGAACACCCTCGACATGGACAACAATGGTTTGTTTTGGATGTGTTGGGTCATAATGGTCACTATTTCCAGAACTGAAAGTGTTGGTCAGATCAGGCCAAGGGGTGGAATGTAAGGAACATTTTTTTTTATTGTTGTTTTGTTGTCCTGATCTGACCAAACATGACTACATAAGTAAAACTTGGTTGATTGAATGTGTTGGTCTGACCAGGCCAAGGGGTGGAATGTAAGGAGAATTATTGTTAGTTGTCCTGGTCAGACCAAACATTGGTTATGTAAGATGTTTTTCTAATTGTTCGCTTATATCTGAGAAAAGTCTTGTTATTTTGTTAGTTCCTGAGAAAAGTCTTGTTATTTCTTTTGTGTGCCTGAGAGAAGTTTTTGTTATTTTGTGAGTAGAGCTGGGAAAAGTCTGTTGTTTTGATAGCATGTTCTGAGAACGGTTCCTGGTTTACAAAACATGTTTTGTACGTCAGGATCTGTTCCCAAGAGCAGGGTCTGTCTGTGGGGTGGGGTTGGCCCCCCCATCTCACACACGGCCCTTGTACGAGAGAATATAGCGACGGAAAGTCTCTGTCCGGGTCAGAGTCAGCTGCGGGTCACGTACGGATGCCCAGCAAGGTTGGAAGCTGCTTTTACCGGGACTGTTTGGCTCTCCAGTCCGTGTGTCAACGGTAAGGATGGAACGCTTCTCCGATGGTTGTTTGGAGCTATGCTCTGCAGGGGGTGAACGACACTTTCATCCTAGCATCATAGTAAATGAGAATAATGCATTTATGATAAACTGAAGTTTGTGTGAGTAATGCATTTTTGATAACTGAAGTGACTGACTTTGGCTGTGCGCTGCGGGGGACACAGGTTGGTCCTAGCATCACAGTAGATGTGGTTTATGTATATATGAAAACCAAAGTGATTGATCCTGCTAGAATCACAGTGAGTGTGATTTTGTGTGTGCGTGAAATGTAGTTAACCAAAGTGAGAGACACTTTGGTTAGTCAGTGTTCTTTTGTGTGTGAAAGTGTGTGAAATACCTGTATAATATTCTATATGCATGCTTCATTCATATAATCCAAGTTATATTCTTTGTGTGTGTTTTGCCAATATAACCAAATAGATTGCTTATGCTATGCTTTGCGTAAAATAAATATATATATATTGTTCATCAGAGTCTGTGTGTGCTTTCTGTGTGCCTACCTCCGACGAACCTTAAGAAAATTTCACACAACATTTGGCGTCACGAACAGCGACTAACGGAGGATGTACGCAGAAATCAGATTTAAGTGAAATAGTAAATATTTCACAACATTTGGCGTCACGAATTTAGAGATTATCGGTGCCTACCTCCGACGAACCTTAAGAAAATTTCACACAACAATCACTGAGCTTTGTTTGTCAAAATTTAAAACCAGAGTCAAAAATCACACCAGGATTTCTCACAAATTGTTTACGGTGGACAATAATGGGCCAGTTACACTGTCATGACCATCTAAGATGTCAGATTGACCAAAACCTAAATATTTCTGTCTTATTCTTGTGCAATTGAGGAAATGTATCCCCAACCAAGGGTGTAAACCTAACCCTTCCTTAGACAGTTCGTCAAAATGTTGAATAGACTCATTGTCAGGTTTGCTTGAATGTGACATTGGCTGGGGGCGGGTGTGTCTTACAGGACACACCGTCCCTCAGACTTCACCCGCTTCTAAATCCTATTTTCTACAGGTTGGTAACTCGAGACAGCTGCTCTGAGCTGTACAGCCTCAGCCAGCAGCATAGTCTGCCTTTGACTTGTTTGTAAGATGGACTGTTGAATTTCTGTGCAATAAAGTTAATAATTTCTCAGTGCGAGAAATGCTGTGTGTGTGCGTATGAACTTGTTGAAATGCGAGTGTCTCACGGTTATATGTGAGCATTATCTGAGGTCCAGCAGGACCACTGTGGACACTAATCCAGTATCTGAGGTCCAGCAGAACCAGTATGGACA